>SNQJ01S0020540.1:99046-116641 GCA_010110895.2 Picea sitchensis | reverse complement strand
CGGATCATGTAGAAGACTTGAAGACATCAGTTCATAGTCACATATTTTCTAAGTTGTTGCTATCTTTCATTGGATTGGTACATATATGACTTCAATGATCATGGGAGATCAAATTGTATTCCATTGTATACATATATCTTCAAATTTATTTTGAGATTGGTTTTACTGGGATGTGTTCATGACTATGAAAACCTTTGGCATATAGCCACCTTTGTATTTCCTACTACTCATGTCCATGAACAACTGTTTGGTATATTTTCACATGGATATGCAGTGTAATTCAAATTGGCAACCATGTGTGCAAGGTCAGTATAGATTGTAATATTCTCATGAGAAACTATTTCTTCCAGATGAGTCTCAATTACTCCACTTCTAGGTATTATAATGTATTTCAACCATCACAGATACTCCTCTGACCTCACACATTAGGGGGCATCTGTTATAGCAAGATTTTCCTCATCCTATCCAAATTTGCTTAGAAGGCCTTTTTCCATTTCCCTATGAAGACTTGAAGTCCCTTTCTACAAATCCCAGAGATAAAAACAATATTTTTCCACATATATGTTCCCTAACTATTATAAAACATACGTATACAAAGGTTGCACCATTAAAACCCGCGTACATCGATCTTTGTGCCCAAAATTAAAAAATAGTGTTGGGTTTCCATGTCACGTCACGGAATCCATGATCCTTGACCTTCCATATATTGGAAACATTCTGACTCAGCCCTTCAGTTCAATTTGAAGGCTATAAATGGGCCATATCCAAGTTGTGGAAAAGGGGAGAAGAATTGAACTTTGAGAGAAAAGTTACTCTGGATAAATTATTCACTTCATATTGAGTGTGCATCACTTTGTCCTTTTAAGTCTGAACACATTGTTCAGCCCCCAAGATCTTCCCTACTTGATTGAGAACCTCATTGTCTCTCTTATATGAGCTTTCCTTTGGTGGAGGGTTGAAGTGGTGGAGGCCCAGCTGGAAGGGACTTAGTTTCTCAGTTCCGAACCGTGCCAACACGAAAGTTTGTAATTCATTCACTTTTGCTAATTAAATTTTAATACAAATACTCTTGTCTTGTCCAATTAATATCTTGCAAATATTTGAATTGTTATTCCAAGGGAATATTTGTTATGAATGTTAATGGATTATTCTATTGAATGTGCTAAGTTTATATATTGTCACCATATGCTTGCATTTCTTGGTTGTTGAGGACAAGTTGCAGGTGTGTTTCTTTGAGCCAAGTGCTCAACGGTGGACTTCATCGAACATATGGACGAGGTAGGCTCTTTATCTTGTCTTGTTAACATATTTGTTTATATAACATACCTGACATTAGAGTTGATTTCTACATTCATTTCTGTCTGTTTTGGTTTACCCCATGCCATAGATATATTTTCCTCGTAACAACAGGTTATCATTCGAAAGTCTCAGGAAAAATATGGAAATTACAACTAGCAAGGAAAACCGTCGATTAAAAGGTATGAGCTCTTGCTAGATAGTATTTTTTATTGCATAAAAAGTACTAAATAAATGTAATGGAAACACATTAATTCTAAATCTTGCATAATAATGGATTGATACAAGGTCTAGGTAAGAGAAAAGAGGTTAAAAGTAGGAAAATATTGTATACAAAGATGTCATTTCTGGAGCCCGTCATATGTTGGATAGGTAGTGTATTCAATTCATGCAAGTGTAGGCTAGATTGCTGGGAAAGATTCATATTTTCTTCATTAAAACTCACTTGTCCCACTCATGGTATCATGGCTAGTACTCAAGGATTCCTTCTGGGTCAGCTGTCTAGTGTGTTGTATTAACATAAACATAGTTGCATTCTTCATTGATCATAATACATGAAGTATTAACATAATTACAATCATGAGAGAAAATAGGGTGCTAATTCCCCTTCCCCTTAAGGAAACACCATCCTTGGTGTTTTAAAAGACCATATTTACAATTTTATATTGGAAAGAAAAATGGGTATGCCATTCTCATGGCATCCTTTAGTTCCCATGTGGCCTCATATTCTCCAAAGTGCTTCTATTTCACCTTGACCTACATGACGGCTCATTTCTAGAGCAATGTCTCTTTCCTTCCCAGAATGCATTGAGGTTGGGGATGGAATTCTCCCTCTAGTTCCACTTGTATCACAGTCTAATCAATAACATGATTAGAATCATGTATATAATTCTTTAATAAAGATACATGGAAAAAATGATGAGCTCTAATAGTAGGTGGCAGGGAAAGTCTATATGCAACTAGTCTCAGTCTTTCTAGGACTTCAAATGGTCCACAATAGCGAGGATATAACTTGGCACACGTTCCCATCCTTAGGGATTTTCTCTTGGGTTTTACCCTGAGATACACATGATATCCCACTTCAAACTCTTTATGAGTTATCTTTTTGGTTGCATAGCTCTTCCACCTATCTTGGGCTACTTTCAATTTTTTTCTTATTCTGATCACTGCCTGCACCATTTCCCTTAGCAGTTCTGGTCCAAGTGTGATCCTATCCACTGGACTATCCCAACTAATTGGAACTCTACATTTCCTGCCATACAAAGCCTCAAATGGGCTCATCTTTAGTGATTCTTGATAACCATTGTTGTAGGAAAACTCTACCAGGAGTATATATTCCTCCCACCGTTTGGGTTGATTCATGACATGCATCCTCAACATGTATTCCAACACTTAGTTCACCTTTTCAGTATGACCATCTGTTTGAGGATGGTAAGTCATGTTGAATGCTAGTTTCATTCCTAAACCTAAAATCAATCCTTTCCATAAATTCGAAGTGAATTTCACATCTTTGATTGAAAAGATAGTCTTGGGAAAACCATGTAATATGAAATTTTATTGCATAAAAATATCAAGAACATTTATAACTTTAAAATTAGATTTGATGGGAATAAAGTGAGCTTATTTTCTCAACTTATCCACCACTACCATGATTGCATCATGTTTCCTAACTTTCTTTGGAAAACCAGTAATAAAATCCATGGAGATAGTCTCCCATTTCCATTTTGTAATTTGCAATGATTGCAATAGTCCTACATTGTGCTTGTGTTCAAATTTGACCTGTTGACACTCCAAACACTTGGCAATATACCCAACAATGTCTTGCTTCATTATTGGCTAGTAATACAATTGCCTCGGTATTTTTATCATTTTCCAATAATTAGGATGACCCACATAAGGCCTCCAATGAAATTCATCCATAATGAGGTGCTTCATCTCTACTGAATCATGTACATATATCATGTTATTATACAACAATATCTCATCTACTACAAGCTGATATACCTCATGCAAAAATGTATCTTCTTGGAAGAGGATTCTAATTCTCTACTTGATGTCAAACTCACCTACACTTGTTGTTGTTAAGAGTATAGTCTGCACACTTCGACTGAATGCATCTACTACTATGTTTTCCTTCCCTTTTATGTGTTTTATTTCGAAATCAAACTCGTTAACTAGTTCCATCCATATAGATTGTCTAGCATTCAACTGTGGTTGATCAAATAAATGCTTCATACCATACTGATCTATCATCAAGACAAATATTCTCCCCAACAAGTAATTCTTCCACATCTTCAATGCATGCACAATTGCTACAAGTTCCAAATCATGGGTGACATATCGTTGTTCATGCTCATTCAAATTTCTTGATTCATAACAAATCACTTGTCCTTCTTGCATAAGAAATCTACTGAGTCTTTCCTTTCAAGAATCGGTGCAAACCAATAAATCCTTCTCAGGACCCACAATCTTCAAAACAAGGGCATTGGTCAATAGATGCTTCAGTAGATGAAAGTTGGCTTCACACTTTAGTGACCATGTAAATTTCTTCCCTTTTATTTGCATGAGGTAATGTGATGACCAATCTTGAAAAATCCATCAATAAACCTCTTATAATACAACTAATCCCATAAATGATCTAACCTTAGTTACATTATGAGGGGTTGGCCAATCCATGATTTCCTTGATTTTCTTGGGATCTACTGTCGTCTGTTGAGATTGTGTGGCCCAAATACTGGATCTCCTTCTAGAAGAAATCACACTTACTATATTTGGAATATATCTCGTGATATCTTAGTACCTGTAACACCATATTGAGATGTTCTTCTTGCTCTTCCTTGTTCTTAGAATACACCAGAATATCATCCACAAATACAAGAACAAATTTATCCAATTATTTGTTTAGAACACTATTCATCAAACACAACAAGGTGGTCAATGCATTAGTAATCCCAAATGGAACCACCACAAACTCATAGTGTCCATACCTCTTTATAAAAGTTTTCTTATGGATATATTTATCCTTAAGCCTAAACTGGTGATATCTAGATCTCAAGTCAATCTTAGAGAATATTGTAGCTCCTCTAAGGTGATAAAAAATATCATCAATCCTAGGAAATGGATACTTGTTTTTTATGGTTCTCTTGTTCAATTATTAGTAGTCAATGCACAATCACATTGTACCATCCATATTCTTCACAAATAGCGTAGGTGCTCCCCATGGGGATACACTCGGCCTGATATACCCTTTATCCATCATCTCCTTCAGTTATACTTTTAACTCGACCAACTCTATGGTACTTATTTTGTAGGGTATTTTTTATATTAGTACTGCTCCAGGTAAAATATCTATTGAAAAATCTAGATCTCACTTAGGAGGAAGTCTAGGTACCTCCTCTAGGAATACATCTTTAAATTCCCACAACACTGGGTGATCCTCAATTTTCAACTCCTTACCCTCTATTTCATTGAGCAATTGTATTGCGTACAAGTGACATGCTTTTAGACTAAATTTCTTGAGATCTAGTTCTGATATCTACCTAACTAAGACACGCTTCTGAATACCTTGCAACACCCTCATGTTGCCTTATGTGTCTTCACATTCTGAGTTATTGTCATAACAGTTTAATTTTTTCTTATGAAAAAACAACTAGTCCATGCCTAAAAGGACATCATATGATCCTAAGGGTAGGATGTTCAAGGATAAATGAGTGTGCACTCCAATCATTTCAAATGGAAAAGCCTCTATTACCTCTACCACTTTTCTCTTAGTCCATGTGGCTAACTAAAACAACCATGCCTTTTCATATTTATTTCTTTGTAAGGCACATGCTTCAACAATTTGAGGTGAAACATAACTAATATTATAACCAGGGTCAATCAAATTAAAAAGGAGTTGCTTGGCAAGTATACCTTCCAACTCTACCACAGAAGCTTGGTGGTCTTCCTATCGATTCTTAATAGCTGCATATATTCTTGGCATAATTTTGGCCACGTCATTGACCATAGTATACTCCTGATCAACATGGTAGGATATTTTTCCATCAAGCTTCTTGCGACTAGATGACTCTATGGATATACTTCCACTAGCTCTTCTTTTCTTCACATCTTGATGCATTTTCTTGGAAGAACTTATTCCTACATTGCTATAGGTTGGTACATGATTTTGGGCATTTGAAAGGATCTTCGATATCTATGACTGTTGTATTCATGTGTTACTAATGGATAGACCTTGTTGCAAGTGCTTTTGAATCTATGATAAAATCTGCAGTAACACTAAATTTAACTATGATTTATCAACCTGAGCTCTCACAGGCCTCTCATTATCAACTTTTAGACTTCTAATAGTGGATACCAAATTTGGATGGGTTTCTCTAGCCCTCATTCCACTAAAATATTCATTCTGGAAATGTGTAGTGTCCTCCATACTATGTTGCACCATTCACTCATGTTTCCTTTTCAATACATCCTACGTGTTGAAACAACAAAAAAATGTTAGATTTTACATAAAAAAATCATTGGCATAAAATTATCGGCATTATTAAACATCGGTCTTCTTTGAAAATACCAAGCTAGGATTCCCTTCATGCTTATTAGTCTTTCTCAAAACAACTATTAGATCTCGCAATTAAATCATCGAAATACAATTCTTAACATATTAAATTCTCTTAAGAAGTCATGCGGTCTTGGCGACCCATTTAATCCTAGATTTTGAACTCTTCTTTGATACCACTCACTAACAAATCTGACCCCTTAAACCTTCTTAGGCCGGTAAGATGTCAAATTTCAGCTTCTATTAATCCTCAAGTATCGGGCTTGTACCCTCAACAAACTATTCCCATTATGTCACCCACCAGGACTTCATATTATATTTTCTATGTTGCAAACAATCATGACAAATCCTCAGAATTATCACCCAACTTCTTAGCAGTTCTATGATAGAATGTCACTTCACAAACCAGGGATAAAAAATTCTCGATCAGACGACTGTGATTCTCCTTACCTGGCCATATCAATAGTCCTTGGAAAATTAGGTTCTCTACCCATCATGGAAGCAGGTTACACCACCCACATTCCAATCCCAATCAAACTTATTTGATGTCCTCTTTTCAATAGATCCAACGGTCTTCAAGACTAGAAACCAATGGCCTCGATCAAGTTGATACCTTAAACCGCGCAGCGGCTAACGCCTCTCCCATCCTCCACATAACACATTGATAGGTTAGGTCTACCAAGAATATATGGTTGTGATCTAGTTGAAATACCTCTCCCGTGGATCTATGGTTTCTATCCACTCAGGATCTTACGCTATCAAAATGCACCACTCCAAGTGATCGTTAGGCTTCCTGATCATTCCTATCCGATGAAACTTCTTCGACGGATCTGACGGTCCTCGGTTCCTCGCATCTAATGGTCAGGAATCACTTGGAAATCGAAAATTGCATGGTATTTAACCAACGTGACACTTCAACAAGAATCATTATTCGGGATGGTGTCATAATATTCACTGATACTGAGAGGGGGGGTGAACCAATATTGATCACTTCTTACCATTTTTAACTTTAAGCACATCATTTAAACATTAACCATTAACAATGAAATTCATCATCAAAGAAAAAAAATCCATACATAGAACACAATGATTTTTATGTGGAAACCCAAATGAGAGAAAAACAACAGAATGTTTTTCTTATATCATGTTAAGATTGCATTCATATAAAGCACCAACTTCCAATATTCTCCAACACCAACTAGAAGGAGGAACCAACCCCCTGATTTATAGGCACCAACCTGAAGGAAGCTCCAACTCCTTGATTTAGCAACACCAACTAGAATAAGGCACCAACCCCCTGGATTTACCATCTCCAATTGGAAGGAAGAACCCATTTCCTAAAGCACAAGCACTGACCTACTAAAATAATACACCAATATTCTCAACTAATAACCGACTCAATAACATATCACCAATCTAAGATCTTCATACGCAAAGTACTTCTGACGTCACCTACATGTTTCATTTTGTAGACAATCCTTCAAACCCTACCAAGCCTCATAGCATCATTCCCAAAATGTAATCGTCAAAAACAACATTCATTGATGGAAACATTCATTCATGACAATGTCCATTAATGGAAACATCAACTCATGACAACATCATGAGAACATCACAATCTCATAACAGTGCATACAACAACATCACAACCTCATAACATACCTTGAGAATAATAAATAACTTAAGAGAATCCTTTAGACTTCCATTGGACACCAGAAAGACACCATAATAACTTAATTGCACCTTAGACTTGATATCTTCATTGGTTTCACCAAAATTGCAAAATTCTATCATGTATTTATAGTAATTTTGTCCCCAAAAATTAGTTGATCCGACATCAATTTTCTTGTTGGGTTATCAGACAAAAAAACTAATATCTCCTCATTCCTAGGGAGTTAGAGGGAATTCCATATACCATTGGAAAGGTATCAAAATAATATTTTCAAAAATGTAACTTTTTCTTCCATTTGAGTTAGTTATGTAGGGTAAACATTCCCTCAAAGATAGGGTATCAAAATTGACCAAAAATTAATACTTTCAACAACCTCCTTCTTGCAATATTTATCTTGGACATCTATAGGCTTGTAATATTTATATTGGACACCTTGTGGGATACATTTGTGTACAAATAAAAGTGGGCATGTGGAAACAAGAACATTTTATCTCATCTCGTGAGGGCCATTCTTAAAATATATTCCATAAGGAGATCACTTTGGAGTTACATACATTTATGTCAAGGGTCCTTCAAGGCTTCTTCAAGTGGACACATCATCATCACTTTTATGGGCTTATGGGATTTTCTTTATGGCTTCTTCTAGGGTTGATATCAATGACAACCAATTTTCCAACAATCTCCCCCTTTGGCATTGATGTCAACTTAGTAAAACAAGCATGCTCCCCTTATATTCATACTCTAATCCCAATGAATGTATTGTCCTCTTGTATTCATGTTGACTCCCCATATCTTCATGATTCTAGTTTTATTTTTTTTCTTTCCCCCTTTGACATCAATGGAAAATGGTAACTTCCCCTAACAATATTCCCCTTTTTGTTCTTGATAAATATTATGGAAATCAATTTGGAGAAGAAATTACTCCCATTTTTTGTCGTACATACTCAAAGATCTCCCTAGGAAGAGGCTTTGTGAAGATCTCTGCAATATGTTCTTTTGTCCCAATTTACTCCAACTTGATATTATTTTCTATGATTTGTTCCCACAGAAAGTGGAACTTAATAGGAATGTATTTGGTCTTGGAATTCATCATTGGATTCTTGGAGATGCTTATAGCATTGGTGTTGTCACATAGTATCAAAATATGATCATCATATCTCACTTGTATGTCTTGAAGGGTTTGCTTCTTCTTTTTTTGTGGATAAGGATACTGAATATTGCTTCTTTCTCAACCAGGACACTAAGCAGTCACCTAAGTAGAAATTTTCTCCACTTATACTTCTCCTGACATCAATACTTCTTTCCCAATATGAATCTGTGTAGGTGACCATAGTTAACTCATTTTCTTTTGGATACCATAGCCCAAAATTTGTTGTTCTTTTAATATATATGAAGATCATTTTCACTGCTATAACATGGGTTTCCTTTGGTGACTCTTGAAATATTGCAACCTGTCCAATTGCTTGCATTACATCTGGTCTTGAATTTGTCACATAGAGTAGACTACCAATAATTTATCTTTAGATTCTTTGATCCACTTCTTTAGATTCATCATATTTTCTCAACTTGCAACGRGTAACCATAGGAGTACTCATAGGTTTACAGTCYTCTRTTTTGAGCTTCATTAACATTTCCTTGATTTACTTGGTTTTAGAAATGAAAATTCCTTCATCTGGTTGAGATATCTAGATTCCTAAGAAGATATTCAACTCCCCAAGTAGGGACATTTCAAATTCATTATGCATATCCTTGGAAAACTTTTGACTCAATCTATCATCATCACTTCCAAAGATGATGACATCAACATACACTTCTATAATAATCATACTTCCTTGATCCATTTTTATGTAGAGGTTAACATCTGCATTTCCCCTTCAGAATCCTCATTGTTGTAAGTACCTATCTAATATTGAGTACCAAGCTCTCAAAGCTTACTTAAGTCCATACAGAGATTTCTTCAATATGCAAAGGTAGTCTTCCTTTTTTGATAGTAAAAACCATTTTGGTTGTTATGTGTAGACTTCTTCTTCCAATTCTCCATTTACAAAAGATGTTTTTACATCCATTTGATACACTTTCATCCTTTTGGAGCATGGATAAGCCAAGAAAATTTTGATTGCTTCCATTCTGGCAACGGGAGAAAAGGTTTCTTCAAAATCTATTCCTTCAACTTGAGCATATCCTTTGCACACTAGTCTTTCTTTGTTTCTAGTTACTTGTCCATCTTTGTTTAACTTGTTTCTGAAGACCCATTTTGTCCCAATCACATGTTTTTTCCTTTGGTCTTGGAACTAGTTCCCACGTCTCATTCTTCTCTATTTGATTTGGTTCTTCTTCCATAGCCTTGATCCAATGGTCATCATTTATGTTTTCCTCAAAGTTACTTGGTTCAATTGTGGAAAGTAATGAAGACTTTCCTTGTTCAGGTGTCTCTTCTTGTTTTCTTCTTCTGGTTTCTACTCTGACACTTCTATCTCCAATGATTTGTTCTGGTGGATGATTCTTCTAAACCTAGCAGTTAGGTGTCCTAAAAGGTGTCTGAAAATATTGTTGGTTGTTTTCTTCTTGTTCTACTTCTGGTTGATTTTATTCTTGTTGTTATTCTTCTTCTTCCTCTTCTTCTTTCTTTATTTCTTCATTTTCATATTCTTCAAAGATGTTTGAATTTCCACTTTCCTTCTTGGTCTTCAACAAGTATGTTTCATCAAATTTTTCATTGAGGCTTTCCAATATCTTGTTGAGTCTTAAAGTGTAGGACTTGTATGCTTTGATTTTGCGTGAGTACCCAACAAATATGTCTTCGTCCACCCAAGAGTTAAATTTTCCAATCTTCTTCTCTTCCCTTTTTATGTAACACTTTCTTCCAAACACTCTAAAGTGCTTGACTTCCATAACTCATATGGATTCTTATCAATATTCCTTCTAATCAATCCTTTGTTCAAGATATGAATGGTTGTATGCATTTCTTGTTCCCAAAATATATGACTTAGCTTGGAGTCATTCAATATGGTTTTGGCCATTTCTTGTACAATTTTGTCTTTCCTTTCAACAACTCCATTTTACTAAGGTGTTCTAGATTTTGTGAATTGTCTTTTTATTCCCTTTTCTTCACAAAAACAATTGAATTCATTTGAAGTAAATTCACCTCCATTATCTGATCTTAATCATTTAATTTTCAAATTAGTTTCATTTTCAACCAGTTCCTTGAATACCTTCAAACATTCAATTTTTTTTTTACTTTTTCTTGAGGAAGCAACCCAAGTAATTTTGGTGTAGTCATCAATTAGTAGAATGAAGTATTTTTCACCATCCAGTCCTTTTTTTCTAGTGGGACCACATAAATCAATGTTTACAGTCTCCAATGGTTTTTTCGAAGAGTATTCCGTTGTCTTGAATTTAACTTTTGTTTCTTTTTCATTCTGACAGTGCTTGGAGATAGTATTAATCGGCTTTGTAATTTTTGGCATTTCTCTTACAACTTGCTTCTTGTTGATATTGACAATATTATCAAAGTGTATATGGCCTATTCTCCTATGCCAAAACCAACTTTCATATTCTTTTCCCAAACAACATCTTTCTTCTTCGATCCCATTCAAGATGTATATGTTGTTTGGAGTCCTTGTCGATGTTGCCACTAGTTTGTATGATCCTTATTTCCTTATTTCACATTTGTTTGAATTGAATATAAGTGTGTGTCCCTAATCACACATTTGTCTCACACTTAGAAAGTTATGCTTCATATTTTCAACAAGTAGGGCATTGTCTACCATGACATCTTTGTTTCCAACACTAACTGTGCCTTTTCATATAATTTTGGTTGAGTGATCATTGTCAAACGTGACATAACCCTCTTTTTCTTTCTTTAATCTTACAAATCTGTTTTTTTCTCCATTCATATGGTTTGTGCATCCACTGTCAATATACCAATAGCTTCTTCTATTTTGGGCTTGTAATACAAACCCACATTCCTCAACCTTCAAATCTTATTTCTTCCTTTTTCAAGTTCTTTGTTGTTCCCCTATATGATTGAAAGGAACATGCCTAGTTTCCCTTGAAGAATCTATCAAATCACTTCTACAATTTCTAGCTATGTGTTCAAAATTGATACATTTGTGGCATTCAATTTCATAACCCAAAGCACTAAAACTGTTATAATTTATGTCAAATGCCTCGAGAGACTTTATGGGATAATTGTCTTCCTAATGATTCTTTGATTTTTCATAGCTACTTTTGTTCCAGGTGTTTCTTCCTTTTGCATAGGCTCTATGATTTATGGCTTTATGCCCAAAATTATTGCAAGAATAACACAAGGCAAGAAAAATATATTTGTACCTAGGTATGGGTGGTCTTCTAGTTGTTGTTGTTGTTCTGAAATCAAGATATTCTTCTTGGGTCTTCTTCATTGTTGGTTGTTAATTCCATGTTCCTCTGAATACACAATCTTCTTCTTGATTCTTCTTTATTTCTAATTCCTATATGTCCTCCTTTAGAGGTTTGGATTATTCTTTCTTGATGGAACCCTTGATAGTATTTGCATAAATTCTTTTCTTTGCTTCATTTCCTATCATCATAGAGCTTGATCCCTCACCAGTATTGTTTTGTTTGTATCCAAGTCTAGACTTTTCATATAATTTTTTTTATTTCAGATGATTTCATCCAATATTTGGGTGTTGTTTCCAAAATTTAGTTGGATTTCCTTCTTATGTAGTTTCTTTCTTAGTGAGACTATTTCAGCTTCCAAATTCTCTGTTATTTTCTTATTTTCTTCTAGTTGTCTCTTGAGTGTTTATTCAATCACTTTGGCTTCTTCCAACTGAATATTTAGATGTATGATAGTATGCTTTGCTTCTTCAATTTTTTTTCTAGGGTTTTGAAAGTCTTCCTTCAGTTTACTTAACTCTCCATTGAGAGACTTGTTTTTCTTCCTTGATATTTTTAGATCACTTAAGGCACATATCAATTCTATGTCAACATTCACTTCTCCTTCTTCTTCATCATCTCCTTCATTATTTCCATTAGTTTCCTCTTGATTCTATAATGTCATGAACAATACTCTTCTTTATTCGTTGTCATTATCATCATCTTCATCAGATGAGGAACTATCATCTTTTGAATACAAGATTTTATTTTTCAAAAATCTTCCTTTATTTATTTCCTTGTCTATTTTCTAATATTTATTTTCTTTCTTAGGAACTTCTTCTTCATCACTATATGAACCTCTTTCATAAGGACATTTGGAATAAAAACGACCTACTTTACCACATTTAAAGCATTTGAAAGGAAGCTTACCTTCATACTTGTCGGTTCATCTTTTCATCTTTCTCACGAAGTTGGCTTCTTATTCATTGTTTGAATCATCACTATTGTTGGAGCAGGGTTTTGACCTTGGCTTGTTCTTTCTCATCTTCTTGGAGGCTTTGAAAGTTGTTTCCCTTATGGATATATTTTCTTGTTATGTTCTCATTTCATATGTTATAAGTATTCCATGTAATTCATCCATGCTCAATGTAGCTAGATCTTGTCTTTCTTCTAGAGCTGATGTTTCAAGGTTAAATATCATTGGGATATATCTCATTATCTTTTGCACAATAACTGAATTTTCAATCTTTTCTCCCAGTCCTCTTATATTATTCACAATTTCACCAACTCAGAGAAAATAAGCTGCAATATATTCATCTTCCTTCATTCTTAAATGTTCAAATTATCCTTCGTAAGTCTAAATATTGGTGCCTTTGACTTTAGCATCTCCTTCATAAACACTCTTGAGCTTGTCCCATATTTCCTTTGTAGAATCACAATGCATAATTTTAACAAATTATGAACCTGTTAGACCACTTAGAATGGAATTCATAGCCCTTGAATTATATTCACTGATATTTTTCCCAGAATTATCTATTGGGGGAGAATCTAATGGAGGGTATCTGTTTACTACAACTTTCCAAACGTCAAATCCATGTGCCTGCAAAAATTCTCTCATTCTTATGATCCAAAAATCATATTTTTTCCCATCAAACAATGGTGTTCCATTTTTGTTAAATTATCCTTGCTTATCCATGATCTATTTTCCAGTGGTTAGATTTTTTCTGAAGGAACCTATTTTGATACCAATTGTTAGAATATTCACCAATACTGAGAGGGGGGGTTGAATCAATATTGAACACTTTTTACCATTTTTAACTTTAAGCACATCATGTAAACATTAACCATTAACAATGACATTCAACATTAAAAAAATAAAACCATACACATAACAAAATGTTTTTTACGTGGAAACCAAAACGGGAGAAAAACCACATAATGTTTTTCTTAAATCATGTTAAGATTACATTCATAGGAAGCACCAAATTCTAAGATTCTCCAACACCAATTGGAAGGAGACACCAACCTGAAGGAATATCCAACTCCCTAATTTACCAACACCGACTAGAAGGAGGCACCAACCCCCTATCTTTACCAGCTCCAACTAGAAGGAATCATCCACTCCCTAAAGCAAGGGCGCCAACCTGCTGAATAAAGACACCAATCTTCTCAACTGAGCACCAAATCAATACGATATCACCAATCCAATATCTTCATACACAAAGTACTTATGACTTCACATTCATGCTTCATTCCATAGACAATCCTTCAAACCCTAGCAAGCCTCATAGTGTCATTCCCAAAATGTAACCACTGATGAAAACATTCATTGATGGTAACATCCATTCACGACAACATCCATTAACGACAACATCCACTCACGTCAACATCACAACCTCGTAGTAGTGCATATGACAACATCAAAACCTCATAGCATACCTTCATAATAAGAAAGACCTTAAGAGAATCCTTTAGACTTCCTATGCACACCAGAAAGACACCCCAACATCTTGAGTGCACCTCAGACTTGATCTCTTTGTTGGTTGCACTAAAAATTTGAAATTCTATCCTATATTTATAGTAAATTTGTTCAAAAAAAATAGTTGAGCCAACCTTATTTTTATCGTTGGGTTATCGGACAAGAAAATTCATATATCCTCATTCCTAGGGAGTTAGAGGGACTTCCATATACTGTTGGAAAGGTCTCTGAAGAATATTTCCAACCATGTATCTTGTGCTTCCATTTTATTTAGTTATATAGGGTAAAAAATCCTTCAAATATAAGGTATCCAAATTGACCAAAAATTAATACTTTCAACAGTCTCCATCTTGCAATATTTATCTTGGATATCAGTACGATTGTAATAATTATATTGGAAATAGTGTGGGATCCATTGTTTTACAACTCAAAGTGGGCATGTGGAAACAACCACATTTTATCTCATCCCGTGAGGGCCATGCTTAAAATCTAGGCCAAAATGGGACCACTTTGGAGTTATAAACATTTATGTCAAGGCTCTTCAAGTCTTCTTCAAGTGGATAGATCATCATCAATTTTAGGGGCTTCTGGGATTTTCTTTAGGGATTCTTCCAGGGTTGACATAAATGACAACCAATTTTCCAACAGATGGATCGTTCCAAATCCAATGACTCTAAACCCATTGACATCCTCACCAATATATCTATTCTCCCCCTCATCCTCAAACTCTTAGCATCAAATTTCATCCATCGTGGACCCTTCCAACACCCTTTTCTAGATATTCCCGACCTCCTACTTCCCGATAGATTTATCGATGAAGCATCAAAGGCTTCTACGAACCATATATCATCGACTCAACCTCTGATAGATCAACGATTCTCCTACTCTCAGAATCCTCCCATCGAAAATCCACTATGAATATGCACCTTGGGATTTCCCAATGATCTCACCTTCCAATAGGATCTCTTTGGAAGTCCAGAACTCTGATGAATGGTTAATATTTTCTTCTTCCACCGAATCAAGACTGCCATTCTTCTGGGTTGAAATAAGGGATTTCAACGGGGTTAAAGGGTGGTTTCTGGACTTAACAGTCCCACGTTATTTCTTCCAAGGATTGAACTCAAATCCTTTGAGTTGTTGGACCACCTCCCTAACAACCAAAAACACTATGCCCAAACACCTGAATGGAGATATTATATCTTGCAAGATTTCTATTCAAAAGTAGAAAAAAACACAGGATTATTAGCTTATACTAGCCTTCCTCATACAATCATCACAGTTACTTCATTTAGTATTTGAATGAGGTCATAGATCGATCCTTTTAACTCAGGAAATTCATCATTCATTCATCACATTTAATCAATTAATATTAGCATAATACTATCTATGACCATTTATTAAACATTTAAGAAAGCGTTATAGGTACAAACACTTATCTATTCAGTAGTGTTTCCAACCAACCAACTAACTGAGGGGAAATTCCTTTCCACCCAATTGTAGGCTATGCTACACTGTTCTTTACTACAACATGTCACCCCTGTGTTAGGCCATGATACCACTAGGGGACTCTCTCAATTGATTGTCAAGTCAAAGAATGGTTTAGGAAGGTTAATCTACTTGACTCCATTGGCAACAATAGAATTATCCCTCTTCCCACTAAGCTTAGGACCTCCACGACTTTATCATGAACTTTCACCACTAAATTTCCTTTGCATAAGGGATCCCCTTCGCTGCTACACAGTCCCTTGACGACCTCCCCTTACCAATGTCGGTTTATCTCTAGTAAGCACCAACTCACGATCCTCTATTTCTCCAGTCTAGATATGGGTATTCTCTATTATCTAGTGACCATTCGACTCTTAGGAAAGATTTCTATTTTCTTCAAAAAAACTTTCCAGATCTTCTCTATTGTTTAGATCTATGTGCATGAGCTCTTATGCTCATTGCACCATTTGTTTATGAGTCTGCAACTCGTGTGTGCTTATTCTCTACTCTTCTAGGTGGGTTCAGTCTCTGTACATCTATGCACTTGTTCTCTTTTCCTTTACATGATACTAGTATTCTCATATGCATGTCCTCACACTCTCTCCATCTATGTGGGTGTTTTTTCACCTTTTCCCTCTTCTTCATCCTTGTCCTCGGGATCCCCAACAACTCATGTAAGAAGCAATCCCTCGGTGTCAGGCTCCTGAATCAAAGGGGAAAATATTGTGTTTCCTTCTAGTTGGAGTCTTAGTTGACCCTTCACTCTTCCAAGTACCGAATCAAACAACAATTATAACTACTCAACTACCCAACCTGATCACCATTAATAGGTTTTGTGGGTTAATGAAATCCAAATATGTTGGATAGGTAGTGTAATATATTCATGCAAGTGTAGGCTATATTGTTGGGTAAGCTTCCTATTTTCTTCATTAAAACTTCGTAGTCCACCTCACCAGTCCCACTCGTGGTATCATGGCCAATAGTGAAGACTCACTCAAGTTTTTCTCTCACTCATACGTTAATGTTATTTAATTACCTTTAAACATATGGAAATCTTCCATAATAAGATTGGTTACACATCAATTCATTTTTTTCTAAAAGAATATAACATACATATACTTGTATAAATATAAAATACTTTTACAATTTGCTTAGCATAATTTTTTCTATGTAGAAAAAAAAGAAGTTGAATTTTGCATGTGTATAGATTTAACTTATTATTATATGTTTTTAACATAGATATTTAAGATCTATTAGATTTTCTTACAAGTATATTCGTCTTATACATTTGAAAAATTACCTATTAAAATTCTAATTATATATAGAATAAATTTAATATTATTTTAAATCAATACTAAAATATTTATTATTATTATTATTTTTTTTAAATATCATTGATTAATTATAGTATTTTTTTTTAAATATTATAATCACATATTTTATTCATAAAAATAATAGTAAATAATTTAAATTTAATGATAAAATCATAATTTCATCATTTTCACAACAACCTAAATTTCATAAAACTAGTTTAAAATTAACTTATATCAATTCCAATTTCAAGCCTAGCTCTAACATTAATGATAATGCATATATGTACATTTAACATAGAAGTAAAAATGATTATATATATAGATAAATATTACAATTTCATCATTTTCACAATAACCTAAATTTTATAAGACTAGTTTAAAATTAACTTATATTAATTTCAATTTCAAGTCAAACTTTAACATTAATAATAATACATAT
>SNQJ01S0020540.1:76039-93902 GCA_010110895.2 Picea sitchensis | reverse complement strand
CTCCATATGAGCTAAGGACCAATTCATCATCATTTACATCTTCTATATTAATTAATTTTGTTTTGTTATGATGACAATCTATTCCCTCGTTGTTGGTGCCTGTAGAACATTAAACATATGTGAATTAATATATTGTTTGAAACATGTCATCTAATATTCCTAGGTATATTATTAATGAAAATTCATAAAAAAAAATCATATTGAATAGTATTTTTTCATTCACATGATTCATCCCTCTGCAATTTTTTCATCAAGATTTTATTCTCTTCTGCACTTAGATAAGAAATAATGCTATCGAGCTTCCTCATTGAGTGGCCTTGCATGACACACACTAACCAATACATATTAGTTAAACTTACATATAGTTCAACCCTATTAATTTTGTATAAAATTTATAGAGAACCTGCCTTTTTTGTTTTTCCGGATGTGTCATCATTGTGTCGACCATAAATTTTCTTATTTGAACTCTTCTCACTCATATTTTTATCAATATACAACCTGTACCATTCAATACATAAATTATTAGATATATTTTATAAATAAATCACAGAATTTTCACTGAAAAAAAATCATTGTAACCGGTGCGTTTTTTATATACAAAGCACCGGTGAGTTTATTACATAAAATGCATCGGGGCGTTCCATACAACAAAACACATCAAACGGTTTAATTTATTTTCTTAAATATTGTGAATTACAATAGTGTGATATATATAGAAGACATCACAACGACTACAGTATAAAACAAAAACATAACAAAAACATTAAACATTCATAATTAAAAAAAATTAAAAAATTAGACACCCATGAGAAGAAAATTAAAAATTTATGTGACAACATTTTCTATGTTGTTTAGATGAGAACATCGTTGATTTTTTTTGCACCATATTTTTAAAATAATAAAAAAAAAAACTGGCTTTATCGGTGTGTTCCTTATACAGAAACACACCGGTGTGTTTTTGTTGAAATGACGCGTCGGAAAATTGGAAAACATTTTTTTTTTTAATGTCAAATCGAAAACCATTTAAAAAAATAAAAAATAAAAGGTAGAGGGTCGACTGTGTTTTGGATCTGATGCAATAAGTGGTCTCTTTGCATCACATCCCAAACACTTGTATATAGAAAAAAAAAACCATTAGATGTAAAATACCTAAAACGAAAAGCCCTAAGTTATTCTAAAGTGAAAGAGGGAGTTAAACCCTAAGGTGAAATTTTGCATTCACGTAAGAAAAAAAAACCAAGGGTTTAAAGTAAGTATGATTTTATTTATTTTTATTTTTTTTAAATGTAGGGTTTTGAGTGAATCGCCATACCCTTCAAATCATAATTTTGTGAATATTTTTGTTGTTCCAAAGTATTCTTATGCTCCACAGTGTTCCCCGGTATGTATCTCTTCTAAATCCATCTCCTGTAAATTTTGGCAAAATAATGAAAATATTGAATACCTTCCTAATGTTAAAAAAACTTTATGAGAAGGGTTTAGAGTGAATCACCATACCCTTCAAATTCTCATATTCTGAATAATATTGTGGTTCCAAAGTATTATGCTCCTTCATAGTGTTCCTCTGTATGTCTCTCTTGCAAGTCTCTCCCCTGCAAAATTTTTGCAAATAATGGAATAGTGAATAGCTTTTTAGTATTTAAATGACTTTATGAAATTTGATTCCCGCTCTTTTTTTAATTGTTTAAAAAAATCACATTTTTTATAACTTTTTCGGCACGATAGTGCATTTATGTAAGATGCATCGGTGTGGACATATTACATTACGCACCGATGCATCCATATTATTTGATGCATCGACGACATATAATTGTTTTTTATTAACAAAATCTCGAAACACATTGTGGTTGATTTTTCAACGCACTATTGCTTATTGTTAATATGTGCACCAATTCATTTGTGGTTTATAAGCGCACTGAGATGGTTTTAAAGTTTTTTGAACTTTTATCTGCACATAAAATAGTATATTCATCTCAAATTATCTTTTAGGATGAATTCACATGACTTGCAATACTTCAATATACATTTTACGTTTTATGTCACCTTATTCTTAAAAAATGGTTTCAAAACTATGTTCAAACTCATATTGTGGTATGGTCCTCGAAGTTTATTTTAGATATGTACAGGGAAATTTATTGCTAATTTTGTTGAAATGCAGGGAGAAGACCTTATTATATGATCAAATGGTCAATTCTTCAAATTCCATCCCATTCCATATTGTTCAAAGTCCATTGCGTAGCTCTCCCTTTCCATCTCCAGTAAGTTTAACTTATTTTATTTATGTCTCGATTATCTCAATGATTTTTTTTTATCCATGTCAATCTGAATAAAAATGTATCCAAATTTGTAGGATCTTGATTCATAATCGAGTTCAGATACATAAAATATTCCAGTACCGGTTCAAAAACATCGAAAGGTCTTATCAAGAGCAACATACCGCAAGCAGTTGGTAGATGAAATTGAACAACCTCTTTACCCTACCAATTGTGACATTCCATCTTCCAGCCGCAATCCTTGGTGGACGATGGTAATAATTGTTTGGTATAATGTAATTTGAACAAACAAATTATTGCATTTTGCTTACTAATATCATCGATGTACTAATGTTCAATATTTTTGAAATTAGGATTCTTTTGAGGATGAGGGACCTACCTACCATCTTCGGTTGCACCCCAAAACAATGTCAACCCAAGAGAAGGTTGCAATGAGAGCACAACTCTGAGAGGAAAAGTACTAAGAATGGTTGAATTAACCACCTATTCAATTCCCACTACATCAAGATTCACCAATTAGGAATGACTACACCAATAGTAGTTCTTCAGAAGTTGGCAATGAATACAATCAAAAAGAGGTTGGTGCATGGATGATTACTTATGGGATACAACTTCCATGGAGACAATGTTGTTAGACACATTATAGAACGATGAGCTAGGGGATGATGCTCATATCAATGATACCATTTTCAAAAGCCTGAAATCTGCTTCCACCACCCCTCTCTTTGGACATAGTTCCCGGTCAAAGTCTACCCATCTTGGGAAAAAAAATGTTACTGTACAACGTGAAAGAAAAGTTTGGCATGTCAAATGCATGTTTCTTGACACTATTGAGGTAATTGACCAACAAGTGCCTTGTATTAATTTTGAGAAATATTTTCACAAGATCAACATTACAAATGGTTTCTTTTATAAATCTTAAATGACCTTGTACATTTCTATTGCCCACTAACTGCAGGATATTCAAAGATAAGGTTCTTCCTAGTGATAATGTTTTTCCCGGTAGCTGCAAAGAGGCAAAGAAGTTTTTGAAAATGTTTGATGTTGAGTATATATCATATCATGCATGTTTGAATGACTGTATTATATATAGAGGATAATATGCAGACAAAGAGATATGTCTGAAATGTCGGAATGTTAGGTACCATAAATTAAATAAAAATAATAAATCGGATAGTCCTCCTCATAAGATATTGATGCACATGCCTATAATCCCAAGGATTCAAAGGCTCTTTCATTGCAAAGAATTATCTATGTTTCAAGGATGGCATGCCTCACACATAAGTGAGTCAGGAGTTATGTGAATCCCAACAAATTCAATAGCCATAAAGCATATAGAGAATACGTGGCCAAACAAATTCAAGGATGAAGTACGATGTCTACGACTCAACATAGCAATGGATGGAATGAACCCATATTTCCTCCAAAACACTAACTATAATGTTTGTCCTGTAGCGGTGATAAAAAAAATATCCCCCCATGGTTGTCTGTAAAAAATGAAAAATCTTATGTTGGCTCTTATAGTCCCTAGTAGAAGACAAGTGAAGAATATGGATGTCTACCTACAACCATTGGTAGATGAATTGAAGGAATCACGGGAAGGGATACATATATATGATGTATCAAGACCCATTGCAAGAGTGAGTATTTTTACATTCTATGGAATATGTGTCAGTGTTTCATGGAAACCTGCGTAGGAGATCTAGCTAAAGCATACACAAACAAATCTTATCAAGAAAAGGAAGAGAGATACACAATGAAGAATGAGAATCAATGCATATTATGATCTTATCAATGAGTGAGTGATCTTCACTCATATAGGCAATGTCATCCTATAATTAGGAATGCATGCATAATAGTGATGGTCTAATATTAGAAAGTATAAAATAGAACTAGTCGGTTAACTTCCACTGAACTAGTGGGCCAAAAATAGAAATTTCTCCAACAACCCCCCTAAACATCACTATGGAGTAAAAAATGAGTCCCGGCTACTAGGCCATTTTAGGTACTCATGTACAATGCAACTAATGACCATAGAATAAAAATGAGGAAAGAGGGAAAATGGAAGCTGCTAGGAAACTGTGTTCTTCACTGCAAGACGATCCTGCAAAGTCTGAAACTTATGCTCACTGAAAGTCTCCGTGAAGATGTAGAAATATTTATGGATCTGATGAAGTCCTTTGGAAACCTGTTGGGCCTTGTACCTCTTGATCCTGTGGACCCATTTGCACCTGAAAATATCCCTTTCTCGTGGAAGTGGAACCAGATTCCAAGTTTGGTTCTGTAAGAGTGAATCATCCTCCTTCTGCATGGCTTCTTGCCATAATGGATTTCCCACAACCCTATTGTAGTTCTGTGGATCCATAGATTGAACCATATAGCAATGCATGGGAATTGTAGGTTTTGAAGCTAAAAATACATGAGAAGGCTTCTCATGCTAAGATCGAGTCCTCCTTGAATCCAATGGATTCCCTGCAAGGTTGTCTTCTTCCTAAAGTGTCAAATGTGCCTTCTTGGGCATCTATTGAAGCTTCAACATTGGCTTCTTATCTGGCTATACTACCTCTTATTTCCATGTACATAATCCAAGTGTATGGAATCATCTTTGATGTCTGAAGCTGATGGAAGCACAAGAGTATATGCATGTTGTAGTGGAGGTGCATGCAAAGTACTCTCCTTATGTGTAAGTAGGAAAAATGAGTCATCATCAGAAAACTTAGTGAATTTATACAACCTTGACTTGTGATCCACCTCACTAATTTCAATAATGGAATTGTCATGCATTTCAATTACTAAAGATGAATCTGATGTAAATTCAACCTTTTTACCTTTTTGAGTGATCTGATAAACTGAGAGAAGATTCATAGAAATCTTTGGAACATTTAAAACATTCTCAAAATTTCCATTGTGGAGTTCCACTCTCCCTTCTCCTGCTACTGCTACTGGAGTATCATCCCCCATGATAATAGGGGGTCTTGAGCATGGACTCAAAGAAGAGAAAACTTCCTCTTTCACTGTCATATGATGGGATGCACCAGAATCTATAATTCATGAATCAAATGCGGAATTAATTGCAACCAGAGCATGATGATTACCTTTCTTAGGAGTAGGATCTTCTTCCTTCTGCTTCTTGACTCCCTCTAGAATGAAGTTTCCAAGGTTGTTCTGTTGAAGTGTCTCTGCCATAAGATAGATCTGTTTCTTCATGCATGTGGATTCTTCATGATTCGGTTTATTGCAGTAAGTGCACTTCTTTCCATTCTTCTTCTTATTGGAATCTGAAGAGTCTTTGGAACCTAAAGAATCATTAAAGGGTTTGGAATATCCCTCCTTCCCATTATGTTTGGATGACCCTTTTCCATCATGCATGGTGAGTGCATGTGCTTTGGTATTTTTCATGAGGCCCATCCGTATGAGTTTTATCTACTCTTGTGTAAGAGACTCAATGAACTGAGCCAACGTAGGCATTTTCCAATTTGTTCCAAAAAGACACATGCTAGAATGGAAATTGGAGACATATACAACGTATTCTAGTCCTAGCTTGGACAAGATTGTTAGAATAAGATCTTTATCTTGTGTAGATTTGTCAATACCACATTTACCCAAGATCAAAATCAAAGATTGAAATTTAGTAAAGAAATCATGTATATTATCAAAACTTTTAGGGTCTAAGGTATTCAACTCTACCTCAAGCATATGACCTCGCATCTCATCCTTCTTTCCAAAGTGTCTTTCCAGGGTGGTCCAGATCTCATTTGGAGTCTTGCATGCAACAACATGTTGAGGGGCGAAATTGACCTCTCGTCAAATGGAAGAGTGAATCCAGTCCGGGGTTGTCTAATTAACCCAAGCCATTTGGATTAATTCACTCCGACGGGTTTAGCGGCTCCGTTGGCCGATCTAATTTCTAAAGAAAGCGAAAAATAACTAAAGGAAAAACAATAACTTACTAAATAACAATCACTAAAATCTATATGTACAATTTATTTAAATAATATATGAATGATAATTCTATATACAATCTGTACAAACCACGCGTTTTAATCTAAACTCGTAAAAATCGAATGTAAATTGGTTCTTTTAACAACAATAATAAAGAAAGTAAAAATACTATTTATTTTTTTTTGGTTTGTTTTCTTGGATGTATACATTCATGAAATCAAATATAAAACTACTTATTTGAATAGAAAATTATAGATAATGGAAATCATAATATATATACAAAACTTCTAAAATAAACAAGCAAACAAAATAAAATAACAGACTAACCTAGTAATGCATCCAATGTCTATTCAATAGAGAATATCCAGCCACCTTATCCGGGAAGTAAACCTGCAACAGATCTTAAGATCGTTCCAAACAAATGCGAAACAAATATGCTGAAGATTGAGTTATAATAACAGAACATATAATGGATATAGTCACAGTGATCTTTATGATTTGCAAGTAACTACGACGAGATAAATCTTCTTGTAAGAACTTGCATGTAAACATTCAACAGAAATTAGAGACAAATCTCCTAATTTAAACTGGATAGATAATCATTGTGTATTGAATCTGAAACATAAGCTATGGACAACATATAAAAGTGAATTATATCAACTTGCAATAAATCATGACGACGAAAGCAATCACCATCTATTATCAAATCAAAATAAACATAACTTGAATCAAAACATCATACAGAAAAGCTAAAGTTGTAATGTGCATTCTGTTCCATTCAAGTCTGTGATAAAATGCCCATACTCTTGCCCCAGGCCGAGATGATGCAATGTTTACAAAATGAAAAGTTTATATAGGTCTCAGGAAACATAATTATTTCATGTTCATGAGATCCAATTTGTTCCAAAAATAAAGGGGGATGCAACCTCCCTAATCTTACTAAATATCCAAAAGCTAACAATAGTCTATTTCAAAATACATAATAGATATGACTGGGAGATCTTAAAAGTGCCTCATATCATCTTTGAAATCATGGGCTCCTGAATTATCCTGAAAGCAAAAGAAAGTAGGAATATCTCAGATATGTTTTCTTTCATCAACTTAGATAATTCGAATTTTCTTAAATGGCTACAGAATCTTGCGATTCTGTAGCTAGTTATAATAGCAAATGAAATCTCATTTTATTGAATAAATAAAACAGGCTAATCTAATAATAAAAATAGTTTATTCAATCAAACCAAATAATCTAACTTACGAATGACAGTAATCATGCTATATATATAAAAGAATCATACCTCTAATCATAAAATCAAATCGTATCATGAAACTTTGGAGTTAACGATGGCTGTAGCTGCTTCTACGTTCTTAAAAATTACATGACCTATGGTTTTCAAACGCTTCTCCTTCCCTTGGATGATAGATTCAAGCCTGGTGTTCTCGTTTGTTAAAACATCAACTTGGTCTTTTAAAAACTTGACTCGTGACTGTAGAAACGGGACATCAGTATAGTATCTGTCGATCCATGATAGGTAGACATCACATTGTGACTGTGAGGCGTTTACATCAGAACGAATAAGATTATGGATCGGAGAACCCTCCATACAGATAGCTGATTTATTGCAGAGATGGACACCAGGAAACTCTGGGTTGTCTTTCAAACAAGGAGGCAAATTATCGACAAAGTTATAGGGTTGGTCAGGGTATAGCCTGAATGACGCAGGGTCTTCCTTTGCAAGGAATTTGTCAATTTCGGAGTCTGAGCTTTTGTTAACCTCAATCATGCTAATCGCATCTGCATGAGAGATTCCCTTATTTCAAAGACTTCAAGAAATTAGCCTGCCAACTCTTTTGTTTTTGAAATTGACTTCAACATTTCTTTTAAACTTCTTTCCTGTAGATTTCCTTACAATTTTAACACCGTCCTTTGGATATGTAACCGGTTGACTATCCTATTGAATAACCTTAGGGTATATCAAGGGTTCGCTGTTAGGGGAAGAGTCATAAGCTTGGGGAGGTGGAAGAGATGTCGTCGGGTGGACAAGGGTTTCCTCAACGACAAACTTATCTACTTCTCCCAATTCAGGGTTACCAAAACCATTTCGTGTAATATACGAATCCCAACATTCATTTTGAGGCTCTAACTAATGTGTGAGGATGATTTTAATCAGGTCGTGATGAAAAAGACTTGAGTCTGACCTCTGTTTCTTAAATATTTTCCCCATTTTATATAGACTTATGAGTAAGTAGTATGGCATGTTCAAGGGGAAACCTATAAAACTCATAAGCAAGCGTAAATGATATAGAAAAAAAAGTCTGAACCGCCCCTCACATGTAACAAATTGTTTGACCACATCTAGTGAATCATTCCACCGAGATTTCAGAAATGAAATTGGCATACCTTTGTCGCAGCTGGTTATTTTTCGTGATGTGAATAGCAGGGTCCACGGGACTTCCTCCACTTTCGAGTTTTTAAACCATTTCTGACCAACCGCTGGCAATCCTATGGCTTGACTTAGGAACTCCTCCATTACCTCCAATTTCACATCACCAACTTTTTCCCTAAAACCATCAAAGGATAAGGCGAACTCTCGGGCAACCTAGAGATTAAAACCCTGAAAATTCTTGATGAAAACATGCCAGCCGTTTCTTTCCAAATCCTCCCTAGCATCATCGTATGAGAGCAGGGTTTGGATGTCGTTTGGTTCAATCCTTACTACAGGGGCCATACTGGACGAGAGAGTAATCATAGCACAACATACAGGTAGGGTTTGCAAAAATGAAACAGAGCCATAAACCCGAGCCTAACAATACACGTTGTAATGACTCATACGACGGGAAGGGTGTTTAATCAAAACACATGAAAAGAGGTTTGTGAAACCCGAGACCATCCTAAGAAGTAATGTTGATCTATACATCGTATAGCACCTTGGTAATGAGTACGAGCTAGGAACAAAGCACTCAGAACAAACATAAGTGCACACATCATGGTTTGATTACAAAGTTGGGTAAGTTTAAAAAAATTGAATAATCAAAAGTTTTATGAAAGAAATGTGATAAAAAATCAAACCAAAACCAATACAAAAAAATCAAATGGTGGGGGTCTTTTGTTTGTTAAAAATATCAATCTCTTAGGCATGCTTAGAGTTGACAGGGTCAAAAACAAAACAGGGTAATATCTTCATGGCAAGGAATCAAACTCCATGACAAATTAAATAAACCATTTTCCTTCAATGAAACTTTAAAACCAAATGGTAATTACAGTCACAAATTTTCATGATTTCAGTCATGAAAATGAAGCATGAATAGATGGTAAGTGAAAAGCGATGATTTACACCTGTCGTTTAGGAGACTTCTCATGAAGAGTAATAAAATTTCATAGACCCTGTGTAGGCAGCTTATGTAGGTCATTTTATAAAAATAAAAATTATATTATTGCTGCCAACACAACATAAAACCATAAATCAGTGGAGATTAAATAAATAAGTAGTCATGTGGCCTCATCTTTACAGTCCGCCCATCTCATCTTCTCAATCGTTGATGTAGGTTCTGTTTTTGTTGCCATCATCAAATTATACAGTCCTTTCCTTCTGAGTAGGAATTATGCCTTGGGCTTCCAATCAAAATAATTGTATGGTGTGAGTATTACCACCAAGTTTGATTGTATAATAGTTTTCCTATCCATCTCTCCCACTGTTTCTAAGAACTCCTAAAAATTTACTCTCAATCTATAAGTGAAAAATTAAGAAATAACGACAGAAAGGGAATTTTAAGTGAAAATTCCTATCAGTTTCAGGAGACGATCTTCCGACTTACTTTCTGAGTAAATGGTGAGGACTCTCTCCAAACTATTGAAAACCCACTTGCAGAATGGGTTGATTTACTTTTCACGCAAGTCGTTTCCTCAAAATTTTAATATTTTGGGAGAAATCACTGTAGAAAGGTACGACCACGAATTCATATCAGTTTCAGGAGGCTATCTTCCAGCTTACTTTCTGAGAAAAAGGTGAGGAATATCGCAAAAAGGTTGAAAACCGACTTGTAGAATGGCTCGATTTACTACCAATTAGAGCCGTTTCCTCAAAAACTTAATATTTTTGGAGAAATCACTACTAAAAGGTATGACCAAGAATTTAGCTCGTCAAAACTCCAATTTTCCTTATTCCTTGTCTTGTCTGGCTTGCTCCAAGAAGCATGGCTCTGATATCATGTCAGTGTTTCATGGAAACCTGCATAGGAGATCTGGCTAAAGCATACACAAACAAATCTTATCAAGAAAAGGAAGAGAGATACACAATGAAGAATGAGAATCAATGCATATTATGATCTTATCAATGAGTGAGTGATATTCACTCATATAGGCAATGAAATCCTATAATTAGAAATTCATGCATAATAGTGATGGTCTAATATTAGAAAGTCTAAAATAGAACTAGTCAGTTAACTCCCACTGAACTAGTGTTACTTCCACTAAACTAGTGTGTCGAAAATATAATTTTTTCCAATAATATGTTCTTACACCACACATGATTATCCATGATTAGGAGTTTGCTATGGTAATTAACATGTTTATTGATTTGTTTATATACATAACAATATTTATTTGCATATTTTATTCGTTGTGATTGACATTCTATTATTAAACGCTAACGTGTTATGTATACAATAATTTCGTAGGTATTGTAACTAAAGGCTATCATGGATGTAAATGTTATGGACCTTCTCTGAAGGCTAGGTGGTCCACCCACCTACGAAATCCAGTGTATGACTTCTCCAGGGTATTCCTCCCAAAAGAATACCCTTATCTAAGAGCAACATCCGCTTTCAATAGTAAACCATAGAGAACCCAAAGGTCTTCAATAATGGCACCAATAGAATGGCTTAGATCATATGAGAGAGAGAAGGAGAAGGAGATTACATAAATGTTCAATTCAAATGGGGAGCTTATGTTCAATGATCCATAATTCTTAGAAATCTATGTTGAGAAATTTCCCATTGGGATGAAAAGGAAATATATATTTTATGAGCTCCCCTATTGGGAGCATCTTAAGATTTCCCACTTACTAGATCCCATGCATATATTTAAAAATGTTTCATCTTCTTTATGGAGTAAGATATCATCGAAAGAAAGTGACACACTGGTTGTGAGGAGAGATCTTATTTATTCAAAAAATTAAAATAAATGTTGGACAAGACAAGAAAGTAGAGGAGAGGCGGGTCCCTCTTGGTCTTTCAAAGAAGGTGATGTCCCGTGGATTTTGAAGAAATAAGATCTTTCTTTGGAAAATGTGATCCGAATTATTTTCGGCATGAAATGAGAGCGGAGATATAATAAATAAATGTATAAATATATATCATATATCCAATAATATAACATAAATATATTAGAGATGCAACCATAAACATAGAGATACAATAATACACAATTTCTATTAATGAGTGAAATGTACAAAACTGTAGAAACACAGAGTGAAAGACTTGCTAGAATGGTGGCAGGTTATCTCTAAGAAGAGATATGAAAAATACTCACATTCACAAGAATATGATTAAAATCAGGCTCTAAATACCTTTTTAACATAAAGAAAATCCAAAACCTTAATCCCAAAATATGAAAAGCCAATAGTTTTGTGGACCCCGTGTTTTGGTAGTTTGGTGTACCAACTTCCCGGGGGCGTAACTTTGGCATACGATCTTTGTTTGGGGTGCATGGTAGCTCGTTGGAAAGGTATCATTGAGTAGATTAATTTTGGGGTATAAATTAGAGCTTTTGGCCATCATTGAGGTGCTATATCCATATAAAAATTCATTTAGGCTCTCAAAATGGCCCTAGAAGTTTAGGAACCGAAAAACTGCTAAAATTAGTAAATTGCTAGAAGACTATTTTGGGCCAGTTGGAATAGGTGGGTGGCCATCGATATCCACATGGACCAATCCTCCCTCCTTAGGAAGAAATGGTATCTATTGCGTTGAGTTCCCAGGGGAGAGCGGAAATTGTTTGTTGAATCTGCATCTTAATGAACTACTTGCCTTGCTTGAGAAGTTGCATTGCTTAGTTTGTTGAAGGATGTCACAAACCTATTGCTGGAGGGGTTGAATCTATTCAACTATTCGAGCTACATGAGATGACTATGTGCAGAAGGAATCTTTTTACTTTGTTTCAATCTTGTCGACCTGATTCTATTGGATAGAAGGTGTTTGGGCCGAGGTTGTAGTGGTTACAATGTCCTTCTGTTCACCTTTTGAACAGATTGTGAAGAAGCTAAATTTTGTAGTATGAGAGATTACCTTGCGACACTATTTTGGTGGAACAGTAATCTGAACTACCTCTGGTATTATGTAGATATGATCCCCTAGAGTAACAATGACATGACGGGGTCGAGACTCATAAACAACATGACGTTTCTACATATATGGTTGGCCCAAAAGAACATCACAAAAATCTAGTGGGGAAACATCACATAACACCTCATCCCTAAAAGGTTGGATGTCATATGACAATCGACACTGTTGGCTGACACGAATATCTCTTCCCTGGAGAAGCCACTCGATGTTGTATGGCTACGGGTGTGGTGTTCTCGACAATCCCAACTATTGGACAACCTATGTTGAGATGAGGTTCTTCTGGCTTCCGCTATCAACAATAGAATGCAATGGGTTCCACTTCACCCACATCTGTGACTGAAAAAGGAGCTCCCCCTCTTCAAGATCTGTTGGATCTTCTAGTTGAATTTTTGCGGTCGTGACAATAGCAGTGGGCTCTACATCGATGATATGTATTTTTCCATTATTTTATGAATCAGATTATGAATCAGGTTTCGGCTTCTTGTCTTTGATCTCGGCCACAAATTATTGTTTTGAGAGACATTCATCAGTGTTGTGCCAAGGGATTTTGTGGAAATCACACCACTTTCCATTGTCCTTCTTCGTCTTTCCGTGACCCTTATTTTCAAGTGGCTTGGAATGGTTGTCAGGAGGTTGTTTGTTAGGGTCATCTTCATCATACTTTGGTTGTTGTAGATTTTCATACCCAAACTCCCATTTTTTCTGGTGCTTAAATTTCTGCTCAATTTTGACATCATATCGATAGGCTACTCCCAACGATGAGATGTCCAGAAACTCCATTTCAGTTTGGATGTACCTTTGTAGAGCCCCACAGTATTTCATAACCAAATGTTGCTCAGAATCTTTGATACCCAACTTGATGTGTAAGGTATGGAAGGTATTTGTGAACTCTGGCACTGCTTGGCCCCTCTCTTGATGCAGTGTGGTCCATCTCATGTATTGGTCATCATAGTTACCAACAGGGTAATATTGTTCCTTGACCACATCCACAAAAAAATCCCAAGTGGGCTTGGCCCCATATATTCCAGACTCCTATGTGGAACGTTTCTCCCAGTAAGTTTCCAACCAATGTTTGACACGGGGGAGAGCTTTATGAGTGCAAAGGTGATCATTTCCCTATCAGGAAAATTGTGAATAGATAAATAACCTTATAGCAGATTTAACCATTTTTCTAGGGAATCTACATCTATCTGACCTTCAAATATGTGAATATCAAAATTGACTTGTACCTTGAAAGGAGAGGTTCTTCCAAAGTGTCCACTTGATGAATACATGCCTGCTATTATTGACAGACGTTGAAGGATGTGGAAAAAACTCTCCATCATTTTTTCCCTATGTTGCGTGAGAGCTTGCTCAAGAAACAGATTAAGAATCATATGCTCTGTCGTTTTTCTTTTCTTCCATCATGGAGGGTTTCTTGGGCATGAGACAACGATTATCCTCAATATAAACAAGCTCGAGACCCAACTTTCTATACTCGGACCTCATTGGGGACATGCACTGAAAAAACGATCAAGAGCAGCCTGCTCTGATACCACCGATCCAGATTATTTTCGGTATGATATGAGAGAGGAGATATAAAAAATAAATATACAGAGATATCTTAGATATCCAATAATATAATAGAAATATATCAGAGATGAAACCATAAACATTGAGATACGGTAATACACAATTTCTATTAATGAGTTAAATGTACAAAACTGTAGAAATACAGAGTGAAAGACTCACTAGAATGCTGACAACTTATCTCTGAGAAGAGATGTGAAAACTAGTCACATTCACAAGAATATGATTACAATGAGGCTATAAAGGCATTTTTAACATATCCAAAACCTTAATCCTGAAATATGAAAAGCCAACAGTTTTGTGGATCCCATTTTTGGGTAGTTTGGTGTATCAACTTCCGAGGGGCATAACTTTGGTATACGATCTTCGTTTGGGGCACATGATAGCTACTTAAACATGTATCATGGAGGAGATTCATTTTGGGGACCAATTAGATCATTTGGATACCATTGGGTTTCTTGATACCGAAAAAACTTCATTTAGGCCCCAGAAGTTTAGGAACCAAAAAAATGCTAAAAATAGTAAATTGCTAGAAGACTATTTTGGGCCAGTTGGAATAAGTGGGTGGACACCGATATCCACCTGAATCAAAAGGAAGTTATATTGGGTGTGAAGGTGCCTTCTTTATATGGGTATTCCCTATGATGTTGCTTCATTGTGTGTCAATACCATTTTTCAGGGTTGAAATCACATGACCATTTGAACCTTCTAAAGGTAGGACGTATGTCAAAAATATGAAATTTATTTGTAATTTTACTTTTATGCCATGGGATAAAACATAATTAATCTTTATGCGTTTATTTTGTAGTGTCATTATCCTATGCTCATGCGTGGGTGTGTGAACCATGAATTCCCCCATTACCTAAGGCATTCCATATCTAAATTATCTGCATTTGTACGCTGCATTACATTAAAGGAGATTCATATGGCTAGCATTCCACAGTGGAATCAAGAGATAGATGAGATTGTTTGTATGTTTGATAAGGAACTACCACCTAGTTTCATGGACTTCCATGTTCATCTTCTAATTCACCCAGTAGATGAGGTTGAATTAGTCGGGGTGGTCTCTTGTCATTGGATTTTTTTTTTAGAGAGGTAAATGAAGAAATTGAAAATATTTGTTCGTCAAAGGGAAAAACTTAAAAGGTCTATGGCAGAGGGGTACATATCATAAGAGTCTTTCTATTATGCCAGTGAGTACATTAATCGGATCAACAACATACCAGGTGTAGTGATTTGGGACGATGAAAGGGGTGAAGACAAAAGAGAAGAGGAGCTTCTCCAAACGAATGGAAAAAGGAACTTGATAAATAGTGACTTATCATTTGTCAAATTTCTACACAGTAACTATTTACATTGAACCTATTAATGTATATTTTCATGATCTCATATGTACTACATGTTTGTTTGATTTCATGAATACATCAACGAATTCAAAAATTGATGCCAACAATAAATTCATTCTTTACAATTCGGAGGCAACACAGTCGTGGGTTGCATTGTACGGACAGAAGAGGAGGAAATGGGAAAGTGACATGAAATAATTCAAACGGTTGAATGGTAGACACATGCCTTATCCTGATCATTTAAAATAAAATATGCCAATGATATGCCCCAACAGTTGGGTTGTTGACCAAGTCAGAGAGAAATATGGTGCATCTAGTAGTTACTCGCGTGAAGAAGAGGATTCACTAAACATAGGGATTGGTTGCAACAACTCGGTAATAATATTTTTGTGTACATAATTTTTAACTTCATAATGCACATTTGAATTGTAAGTACATCTATATTATTTTATATTTTAATGGTTGATTTATTAGACACATATTGACACTGTGATTTGTTCATTTTTTATAGGTGAATTTGTTTCCATCTATGTGGGCATATGGACATCATTTTCACACAGAGGATGTTTATGATGGACACATGACACAAGAATGTGGAGTGGAATTCGAGTTCGACCAATATATTCATGCTATCCATCGTGATCAAAACACCATACAAGGGAATTTTGGTTACGTCGGAAAGATACAAGAGATAATTCAAGTGGACTTCTCTTCTTTCCAATGTGTTATTTTTAGGTGCAAGTGGTGGGACACTTTGATCGGAATAATGTTAAGGAAGATCATGATAGTGGGATGATATGTATCAACTCTAAAAATATGTGGGATGAAGCTAAGGAGCCTTATGTTTTCTCAAAACACTGCAACCAAGTGTTTTTTACCTAGATGTGTTGGATAGGGATTGGTGGTTTGTATTAAGACACAACCCTAGATCAAAACACATTGTTTAGAACAACAGTGTTATCATGCCAAACGAAGAAGATAATGAGGTTGATGACAACAGAGAGTGATATGTACATGTTTTATTTCATCTTTAATACTGTTGTTGTATATTTTTGTTATATTCTTTATTTTTCTAATTGTATTGTTTTTTATTCATCTTTTGACAGAGGAAATGTTAAGTTAATTATAACAAATCTTTGAACAATTTTAGTTGGTTAACAGTCAGTTTGATGTGTAATGTGTTTGTCTTTCAAATTATTTGTGATTGAATGGAACGATTGTTATTTGAACATATTTATATGTCATCACATATATTTAAAAATGTTTCATCTTCTTTAAGTATTTCCAATTGTGAAATCCTGAAAAAATGTTAAATGTATAGTTGAACTTTTAATGGGATATGGAATTCTACTTTTTATGTTGATATAATTAGATGTAATGATATGGTTGATATGCATGTTTAATAGTACAACATTTATGAGGATATGTTAATATGATGATTAAAAAACTGAGTTTATGTTCATTTATTTTGTAGATTTAAAAGTAATATTAACAAAAAATATGGTTTATAATTAAAAAATTAAATTTATAACATGATTTTGTGATAATTTGTTTTTTTTTTAAATAAAGTAGTGTTTGTAATTTTACATACTTTCATCATTTCATTTGAAAATATTTATAAAATTGTTCCCCCAATGTTGAGTAAAACCACAATTAATGAAGTAATATTTTAAAATTTGATAGCAATCAACTTACGAAATAATGACAAAAATAACAATTGGAAGATTTGCATCCATAAAATTTTAAAGCCAATAGAATTCTTATCATTGGAGATCATAACTTTTTTATAATAACAATTTTTAGTGTAGAAGAGTCTATTAAAAAAGAGTAATTAGTACAATGGAAAATAATATGTATTCATATGTAATTTGTTTTTTGAAAAAAAAAGTTAGTTAGAATGAATATGTATAATGAACTATCTATGAAATTATAGTTTCAACCATATTGAACTTTGTAATTAAAAAAAATAAACATGATGATGATAACCATCTTATAACAAACATAAACAACATCTAAAATACACATTTATATTCTCTAGATAACATCATCTAATTATATATACCTCTAGCACATTTAAACATCATTAATTAGCTAGCACACATATCTAATAATTTAACAAGGCATCATCATTGTGATCACATCTAACAAAAGACAAGCATCATTTACACATCTATCAAGCACATTTAACATTAAACATGTCTAACATGCCCTAAAAATGTACACATCAACATCAACATATAAATTAATTAAGTATATCATCATGATCAACAAGAAAGATGCATGTTTAGTGAACAATGTTATAACATACACATCTATCAAGCACATTTAACATCCAAATATAACATGAACTAACAATATACACATCAACATCAACATATAAATTAAGTACATCAT
>SNQJ01S0020540.1:36397-76021 GCA_010110895.2 Picea sitchensis | reverse complement strand
ATCTGGTCCAGTTGATGGCATAATCTGCATATCTACAAAACTAGTGGAGGCTTGGTATGTAGTGGAAGATGATGGATGATGAATAGGTATTTCCTGATGATCTGGATTTTATGAGCAGAACGAAATGAATACAGATTATTAACAGATTCTTAACAAAAAATAACAGAGATATAGTAAAACTAGTTTTCTATTCATTAATAAACTAAGATGAAACTGTAAAATGCAACGGAAACAAGCTTGCTGGAATGGTGGCGGCTTATCTCTGAGAAGAGATGCAATGGCTGCGCTCATTCACAAGAAGATGATTACAATGAGGCTCTCAAGACCTTTTACAATAAACAGGAATGCCCAAAAACCCTAGACATCCAAAAACCTAACCCTAGGAGATGAAGCACCAAAAGTCATGTGGGCCCTGTTTGGGTAAGTTAGTACATTAACTTCCCGGGGTTGTAACTTTTGCATACGATCTTCGTTTTAGGAGTATGATAGCCCGTTGGAAAGGTATCATCGAGGAGATTCATTTTGGGGCCTCAATAATTCTATAGGTAATCATTGAGAATCTTGATCTTGAAAAACATTCATTTAGGCCCTCAAAATGGCCCCGAAAGTGAAAACTACTAAAAATAGTAAATTGTCAAAATTGCCAGAAAACTATTTTGAGCCAGTTGGAAAAGGTGGGTGGCCATCGATATCCATATGGATCAATATTCCCTCATTAGGAAGAAATGGTCTCCATTGCGTTGAGTTCCCCCATCAAATGAGGAATTTCTATTGAATTTGGCCCCAGGTGAGCCACTTGCCTTGGTGTAGGAGCTTCCCTGCTTTGACGACTCGATAAAGCTAGATCCTTTGATGTCGAGTTCCCTTGATCTGTGTGTCCACAATCTGATTGCTAGATTCTTGTTGGATGCAGTCGAGGTTGAGATCTATTCGTGTCAACTGTTCTGCTATGTCTGAGGTGTCCAATAATGGTGGGAAATAAGGGCGAAGGAGATCCACATTGAACATTGGGTACAGGTCAAGGAAAGGAGAAATGTTGAGCTCAAAAGAATTATCCCCTGATGCCTTGGTGATGGTGTATGGCACATAACGGAGTGGGTGAAGCTTCCGATGGGGTCCTGTAAGGCGTTCTTTCTGCAAGTGCAACCAAACTTTGTCTCCCACTTGAAACTTATGTGGCACCTGATGTTGATCATGGCGCTATTTGTAGTTGTCATTGGACTTCGATAGGATATCTTGAACCTGTTGATGGATGTGCTAGATCTGATCAATGAACCGGTTGGCTTTGTCAGCTTCAGTTGGAACAGGATATGAGTCGGTCGAGGTGACCGCAAGGGGAAGTGCAACATCTATGGGACCCAATAGTTGGAATCCCAACCCCACCTGAAAGGGGCTATGGCCGGTTGAGCTATGCAGGGCTCGGTTGTAGCTATGCTGGACATAGGGAAGGCTATCATCCCATGTGCGAGGGTGATTTGAATTATACATGTGAAGGATATGCACAACCATTTGATTTACGACCTCTGTTTGGCCATCTGTCTGGGGGTGGAAGGCCGTGGATTTGGTTAGCTTGGTGTCCAGCAGTGACCAAAGGCTCGACCAGAATGTGCTGAGAAATCGAATGTCCCTATTTGAGACAATGGTTTGTGGGAGTCAAAAATGTACCCAGACCCGTTCAAAGAAGAGCTTTACATTGGCCTCTACTGTGATGCTCTTCTTCCAGGAAACCAGAATCGCCATCTTATAAAAGCGGTCAACAACCACAAAAGCACAGTCATTTCCCCGCTTGGTAGATGGGAGGCCCGACATGTTGTCCATTGAGATGGATTCCCATGGCCTGTTAGGAGTAGGAAGAGGGGTGTACATGCCCTGTTTCTTAGTGGTTGGTTAGGCAATTGCGTAGGCAGTGCAGGATCTGATATACTTGCTGACCTCCTGTCGGAGTTTCAATGAGTAGAAATGTTTTTGTAGCATCGCCACTGTCTTTTTGATGTCGAAGTGTCCTGCCACCCGACTATAGTGGGATTCCCATATCATCTTCACTCGCTTAATTGATGGAACACAGATATGGCCCAGATGACACAGCAACCCATCCTGAAGATAGAAATTATCGACAACTATGTTTGCACCCAACATTTGGTAGGTGGTGGCAAAGTTCAAGTCTATCTCATAGAGTTGGGGCCATCCAAAGGTCTCATGGCCACATGAGTCTAGCACCATGGTGAGTGTTGCGACTGGTGGTCTGCTGAGGCAATCGGTGACGCGATTGGTGCTTCCTATTTTATACTTGATGTTGAGGTGGAATTGCTACAAGTATGTGGACCACTTTTGATGGTGGTCATTCTGTAATTTTCCTTGTGTCTACATAAACTGCAGTGGCTTATGATCAGTGTGGATGACTGTCTCCTTCCCAAGAATGTAATGTCTCCACTGGCAGTAGGCTTGCACAATGGAGTACATTTATTTGTCGTAAGTAGGGTACTTACAGACAACATTAGATAGTGTCTCACTATGATAGGCCACAGGGTGGCCGTGTTGAGTGAGAACGACACCCACATCATAGTCTGAAGTATATGTCTCTATCTCAAAGGGATGATGCATGTCTGGCAGTGAAAGTACTGGGGATGAGCACAAGCGCTTCTTCAAATCATCGAATGCTTGTTGTTGGGACTGACCCCATGCAAATCTTGACTTAACACCACCCCTGGTGATTTGGCTGAGGGCCCATGCAATATGGGAGAATCCCAACACAAACCTGTGGTAGAAATTGGCAAGGCCCAAGAAGCTCTAAATCTCAGTGAGTGTGATTGGGGCTAGCCAGTCAAGGATGACTTGGATTTTGGATGGATGCACATGTACACCATGCTGATCAATGATGTATCCCAGGTAATGGACCCTGTCCATGCCGAAGGATCATTTTTCCAAGTTGGCGTATAGCTTGTGCTGCCGCAGGGTGTGTAAAACCTACTAAATATGCTGCAAGTGTTCGGCCCAAGTCTTGTTGTAAATGAGAATGTCGTCCAGATACACCACTACAAAATTATTGGTGAATGGTTGGAGGATATCATCCATCATCCTCATGAAAGTGGCTAGAGCATTTGTCAAACCAAAGGGCATGACCAACCATTAAAAAGGGCCTTCCTTTGACTTGAAGGCGGTCTTCCATACATCTGTCTGTTCTATCGGGACTTGGTGGTAGCCAGACTTCAGATCAATCTTACTGAAGTATTTATCCCTCGTGAGTTGATCAAGGAGGTCGTTGATTCGGGGATTCGGGTACTGGTTTATGACTGTGATTTTATTCAAAGCCCGATAATCAATGCAGAGTCGCCAGGTTCCATCTTTCTTCTGTACCATCATGATTGGGCTCCCGCAAGGTGATGAGATGGGACGGATGTGCCCTTTGTGGAGCAGTTCTTGGATTTGTCTCTTGATCTCCTCATTCTCTGACAAAGAGAAACAATATACTGGCCCATTGGGCAGTGGTGCACCGGGGGTCAGATAGGTGGGGTGCTTGACCTGGAAGTGTAGAGGTACTCCGGTAGGTGAGGAGAAGATATCCAAGTATTCTTCCACAACCTTATCTACTTGCTTCTGCTGTGTGGAGAGATCGGCCGCAGAGACCCTGGATGTGGATGTGATCTTTCGCTTATTCTGAGAGCGAATCATGAAGAAGACAAACTTCCCCATCTGAGAGATGACCTTCCTGCATTGCTTAGCAGAGATCAAGTAAATATCACTAGGTGGGACTGCCTCAGGTATCTTGTACAATTTACTGTTCAAAGTAATAATAACACTACAAGGCCTAGATTCATATACAACATGACTTTTCCATAAATAAGGTTGGCCCAAAACAACATCACAAACTTCAAGAGGAGAAACATCACACAATACCTTGTCTTTGAAGGGCTTGATGCTATATGACAGTCGACACTATTGGATGACGTGGAGATCGCTTCCTTAGCAGAGCCATCCAATGGTGTAGGGTTGTGGGTGAGGCATTGTGGGCAGGGCCAGTCACTTGATGACCTCTGCAGAGATGAGGTTCTTCTATCTACCACTATCAATGATGAAGTGCAGTGGGGTTCCTTTTACCCACATTTTCGAATGGAAGAGGCACTCTCCTTCTTCTGGCTCATCTGGTTCACTAGGAAGGAGCTTGGTGGTAGAAACGGTGGCACTAGGTTTCGCGTCAATGACCTGTCTTCCACTTTCTAGTTCTGGCTCAGAGTTCGAATCCACATCTGATTCAGAGGCTTTCACTTCGGCCACCAACGACTTCTTTGAGCGACAATCAACAGTGTTATGCCAAGGGATCTTAAGGAGGTCGCACCACTTCCCAGTATTTTTCTTTGTCTTTCCAGTGTCCTTCTTTTATTGCAGCTTGGAATGGTTATCTTGATAATGTCCATATTTTCTCTGTCCTTTTTTCTATGGGTTGGGGCCGCCCTTTCCCGACTTTTGTTGTGAGGGGTTCCCAGGCCCAAATTGTCGCGTCTTTTTTTTGAGATTCTGCTCAATTTTGATGGCGTATCGGTAGGCTGCACCCAAGAATGAGATGTCTAGAAGTTCCATTTCATTATGGATGTATCTATGTAGAGCACTGCAATATGTGAGCACCATATGTCACTCCGAATCTTTGATACCCAGCTTGGTGCGCAAGGTATGGAAGATATTTGTGAAATCTGGCACTGTTTGGTCTCTTTCTTGCCACAGTGTGGTCCATTTGGTATATAAGTCGTCATAACTTCCGACAGGGTAGTATTGTTCCTTAATAACATCCCTTAAGGAATCCCAGGTGGCTATGACTATAAATAATGAGGGTTCCTCTGTTTCCTTTTGCTCACAGAATGTTTCCTACCAACATTTGACATGGGTGATGGCTTTGAGGAGCGCAAAAGTAATATTTTCTCTATTTGAGAAGTTATGGACAAAAAAAAACCCTTCTAGAAGATTCAACCACTTGTCTACAACATCTGCATCATATGACCTTCAAATATAGGAACATCAAAGTTTATTTGTACCTTGAAGGGGGTGGCGCCTCCGCTCGAAGAAGATGCCTCGCTTGTTTGTAGCCACCGAAGAATTTGCACGAAACTATCCATCATATTGTTGCTTTGTTGCTTGAGGGATTCCTCAATCAATAGTTTGAAAGGATCTCCTATCCCATCATATTTATTTTCTCCTACCATGAGAGGTCGCTTGGGCGTGCAAGAGATTTTGTCCTTAAGAGAAACAAGCTCAAGACCCAACTCTTTGTACTCTGACCTCGTTGGGGACATGCATTAAGACGACAAGGAGAAGACCACTCTGATACCACTGATCCAGATTTTATGAGAAGAACGAAATAAATACAGATTATTAACAGATTCTTAACACAAAATAACAGAGATACAGTAAAACTAGTTTTCTATTCATTAATAAACTAAGCTAAAACTGCAAAATGCAGCAGAAACAAGCTTGCTAGAATGGTGGTGGCTTATCTCTGAGAAGAGATGTGACAGTTGCATTCATTCACAAGAAGACGATTAAAATGAGGCTTTCAAGGCCTTTTACAATAAACAAGAATGCCCCAAAACCCTAGACATCCAAAAACCTGACCCTAGGAGATGAAGCGCCAAAAGTCATGTGGGCCTCGTTTGGGTAAGTTAGTACATTAACTTCCCAGGGTCGTAACTTTTGCATACGATATCCGTTTTAGGCGTATGATAGCCTATTGGAAAGGTATCGTCGAGGAGATTCATTTTTTGGCCTCAATCATATCATAAGATATCATTGAGAAGCTCAATCCTGAAAAACCTTCATTTAGGCCCTCAAAATGGCCCCGGAAGTGAAAACTGCTAAAAATAGTAAATTGCCAAAATTGCCAGAAAACGGTTTTGAGCTAGTTGGAAAAGGTGGGTGGCCACCGATATCCATCTAGATCACCTGATCATCTAGGTGAGGTGAAATAAGAGGATGGGGAATAGGTTCGACATGCTCATCTAGGTGAGGTGAAAGAGGAGGATGAGGAATAGGTCTGACATGCTCATCTAGGTGAGGTGAAAGAGGAGGATGAGGAATATGTGTTGCCTCCTCATGATCTAGGTGAGGTGAAGGAGGATGAAAAGGATGATCATGGCCACGCTCATCAATTGATGGGGTATTGTATGAATGGGCCATACTGAAAGAAGATTTGTGCATATCATCGGGAGCCCTCCTCGTTGTTAGTAGCCTAGAAACTCTAACGATACGACACATAAGAGGCATCAAATGACATGACATCTCCCTCCAAATATTCAAGAGCGTAGGATATTCCCTGATGTATTGCATATGGGTAGGTCAGACTCCCACCTTAGTCAAAAGTGTAGAGATTCAGTCGTCCAACTCCAACCTGAATTTGGTATCGAGCCTACGACGCATGTCACCGGGTACCTGCACCTAAGGACCCTGACCCGCCATGGCCTCAAGAATCATCTCCTCATCGTCATTTTCTAGGGGAGGAGGCACATCCCTAATGAAAGTGCCAATATCTAAAATATATATAGTACAGAACAATAATTACACAATTAATTAATTAAACAATTTAATAAAACAAGTTAAAGAATGTGTTAGAATTAATTTTATTCTAATTAAGTAAGACATTAAAATGAAACTATATTAATTTAAACAATTAAACACCAATATTACCTCTATCATTTGGTGGCTCATCTGTTGTGAATAGGATGTTCAAACATCCTCACCAATCAAAACCCGTGTAAGGACACAACACCATGACGAACATATGATTCACCGCACAACCTAGTATCCCTAGTGCATATGGCACAATCCTAGTCGGCAAATCTGGATGGCCCCTCTTGGGAATTATCTCCCCCCACATGTGCATCCTCACATGAGTCCTCAACCTAGCAGGATTATGGACAAAATTCATCCTCGTCTCTGGAAACCACTCAAAAAATAAGTGAAACAACTCTGAGGCAAATGGGAAGTTCGACCTCCCATGTACATAGCTCGACATTTGTCGAGTGCTATACAAAACTGTCGCAAACAAATGGCGTACCATATGATACACCATGGACACTATACCAATGAATCAATATAATACAAAAGAGGGTAGCTAATGCACTACCCATCACTAGTAAAATGGACTATGGTAGTCAGTAAGAGTGAGAGGCACCTAACCTCGTCTACACCGAAAGAGGCAATTTTCAGTTGTCCACCAGACACCTGAAAATTAACTAGGGATAGTACCTCAACCCTAATATATCGTTGAGATTACATGAACTTACTCTCATCGAAAACACTTACTGGGACATCTCTTAACTGGGGAAAATACTCCGCTCGCTTGGATATGAAAGGGGTGAATATCATCTCGTAATGGTACCACTGATCCAGACCCACACAAAAAGCTTGTCGATGGACATCCCATCAACAAATCAGATGAACCAACAAACTAGAGTTTCCCTTAAGGGATGTAGCCTCCTCATAGTACTTAAAGAGGAATACATCCCTCAAAAGAACATGATTCACTATAGTAATAGGGCGAGGGTAAAACTCCCTCTCCCTCTCCCTCGCCTCCCATTCCTGTACAACATTGCACAAGTCCACCCTTTTCTCCCGTTGTTGTTGCTGCTCTCTTTGCTCACATATCTGCATGATTAACATATGAAATACATTAGCCCACTCATACATAAAACATAAAAAAAATCTACTGAATGGTAAATTTACTTATAAATACGGAAAAATAACTTCCTTCAAAAAAATTAGTTAATTGCATTAACGGTGTGCCCAAAAAATAGTAACGCACCATCGGTGGTGTGCACATATATATTGTGAGCACCGTGACCGGTGCGTCATTGTAAACTAACACAACAAACAAAATATGTTCTACTGTGTTATACGGTGTGTTGGAAAACGGTACCACACTGGGGCACTACACTACAACACATACGTCCCAATGCATTACATTTATCATACACACCGCTTAAACCAAAAAACAAACTAAAATATTAACACACGTAAACAATTATTTAAAAATTAGAAAAAAAATTGGTGCATATATGTTCACTACACGCATCGGTTCATGTAACTATTGTAGACACACCGTCACATAAAATTTTCCTGATTTTCAAGTACAAAAATTTTTATGGTGCGTTCCGGTCATTATTATAGCACCGCATATGGTGCCACCAAAAGCTTTACTGGGTGCACCGCAACACAATGTTACATTTCTCAGCGGTGAGTTTGGTAAAAATGAACGCCCCGGTGCACACTTCTACCAATGCACTACGTAAAAATATATCTGATAAGGGCGGTGCACCATGTACTTTATTGTCCCGGTGTGTTATATGTACTTTGATGCACTGCTCCATCAGTTATATGATTTTCTTCGGTGCATCGTTAAACGAACACACCGGTGTGTTTTTGTTTACCAATGCACCGTTGAGAAAGGTAACAAGGTACACGGTGTGCCCTGTAAATTTACAGGTCACACCGTAGGATGTGAGAGCTGAGAGCCTCGAACGCACCACACATTTTTTTTTGTTTCTCTTTTTACACTTAAAATTTCACTCTATTTTAAATTTTAATACGGTGAAAACTTAAGTTATGAAGAAACAAGGAAATTACCTGGACATGTTGTCATCGGGGAGGCATGGTTGTGACATACTCATTTTTTTTTCCCACCATTTGGAAAAATTTGAAATTCACACACCAAGCAAAAAATGAAAGGAATGTAACCAAGGAAAGCACCGATGGAAGGGCACTTCAGATAGGAAAAGGTTGCACCAGTTCTTTTGAGCTCTACAACACTGAAAATGGTAAAAATGAATTTTACCATGAGTAATTTGTTTTAATAAAACCCTATTCTGGTGCGCTCGATACACAACAGCACCAAGCCATACATGTTTAATGAGCACACTGGTTATATTTAAAAAAATATATATCCATAGCATGATGCATGTGTTTTTGGGCAGGTGTACACACCAGTGCATATACTACTACATAGTGCATCACTCTACATTTTTTGAAAAACTACAATAGTGTGAAAATTTATGTTTAAGAATGACACGGTGTCGTATAATAATAGATGCCCCGGTGTGATTATTTTTACATAGCGCACCACCTAAATTTGGAAATTAACCCTAACACGGTGCTCCATATTGGAGCACTGGTGTGCACCAGTGTGCATGATACAATGGAGTGCACCAGAATATATTTTTTGACACAATCCTACATTGGTGGGTAATTTTTTTTTATTTAACCATATAACGGTGCGCTCTACTAATAACGCATCGGTGCTTTCAGTGTTACATTGTACACCATAGATTTTTAAAAGAATGTTATTACAGTGTGTTATTATTTCCCAGTGCATCTTTATTTTTGTAGCGCACCGGCTAATATTTTTCTTTATTTGAAATAACCTTGCTATAGTGTGCTACTTTTGAGGGCATCGATGCGCCTGTTGTAGAAAACACACCGGTGTGTTATGTACTTATAAAAGAATCAGTGTAAAACCATCCACTAAATTCTCCTCCCAGTCACCTTCACTAGTATCATCTGCTATAAACGTATTTTTGGGATATTTTTATAGGGGCGTCCTCCAAAACCCCCACTAGAGGCTCTTTTCCTTGTAGTGTAGCAAAGAGAACTTTGTTCTAGTTATGTTTTGATCTCATCTTCTATGAACCTGGTCCCTATGAGTCAGTGAACCAATCCAATAGCTCTTTATCCATGCCCTTACATCCATTTAGTAGCATAAATTGATGACCCTCCTCTCTAGGCCATTGTTATTTTTTTTTAGAAGTTGATATGCTCGTTTTAAGAGTTGTTGGAGGTTTTCTCTCATTTCCAAAGTCATTTTTTCTGCTATTCAGTGTTTTCACTTGGTATGTAAGTCATGTTACCCATTATCTAATTCATTAGGGCGTTTTCATTCGCCCATCATTCATAAAACTACCACTCTTCATAATCCAGTGTTTCTTGAACGTTTACTAAGTGCCAAGATGTTTTTCTCTACTATGGAAGATCCAATTTGACTTCAAAACATTTTTAGTTGACATGGGATCACCAAAATCACCCTTGGTTGTTTTTGTGTGTTATGGGTTTATGAAAACGTCCTTAAAACATTTTATACATGTCGTGGGATATCGAATTCTCCCTACATACTTTATCCTTAGCTACTAGTTGATAAATTCAACTTCCCATAGTTTCCCCTTCATGGTTGGTCATCGAATCCGCCCTTTAACTATTTAATATGAGGTTGACCCATTTATGACGAGGTTTGTTCTTGTTTGAATTCCCTTCCTCATTCAACCAACAATCCTGCACGGTCAACCCAATCCTCCCACACTATGATCAAGACCTCTTTTAGTTAGTTTGACTCCCTTGGTCGACTCGACTTGGGTCAACAAGACTTGGTCAAATTTCTTGGATTTTGAATTGACTTTCCTCTCTCCCAATTCATTTTTCCAACTCTAATTAATTTCTTCTTACTCCATTCACTGATTCAACTTCTGGTAGTCAACTTTCTCTTCATGTGTTCGACTACACCATACTGGTCGAGTCTTTCTAGTTACAGTGGGATATAAGCCTTCCATTTATAGATCAGATGGTAAGAAGTTCGAATGAATTTAGTGAGATCTATATGGTAAGTACCCGTAGTGATTACAAAATAAGTGGGAAATAATTGTTTCCAATGTTAGAGTGAACTAGAGCATCAAGAATGTCAGGGGAACATTGTGAAGAAGAAGAAGATCCCAGGCTCAGGTTGGATAAATTTGATAAACTTTTGGCTACATTGACATCAATGATGTCACAACTATTGGCAGCGAAGATCAAGGAAACACCATCAACAAATGATGGGCATGAAGGCCCCAAGAAGGAATAAATTAAGCAAGAGATAGAGCATAAGACTGAGCCAAAGATGGGTGAGTGCAGCTACAACAAAACATAGTTACCTTTTCGTGTAGAGGCCAAGGTGGACATCGAGCCATATGTTGGGGACGTGGATGATATCAGGATTAACGAATCACTAAAACAGATGGAAGTATACTTCAATGTGCATGAAGTAATTGCTAAATAAAACATTGCTTTTGCTCAGTTGAAGCTTGAAGGCCATGCTTTGACATGGTGGGAGAGTGATGCAGTAACAAGAGAAATAGGAAATGAGCCATCAATGATTGATTAAGAAGTGTTTAAGGGCATGATAAAATATCAACTTTATCCAATAGGATATGAGGAACACTAACAAATAATTTTGAATTACTTTAGGAAGAGACAAGGACAATCAGTGCAGGAGTTCACGACAGAGTTCAAGAAGAGAGAAAATTAGATGGGAGTATCTCTCAAAAGTCCATACATGTTAGTCAAGTATTTGGGGGTATTTTCACCTCAAATGTTTAGACAAATGATGCTATTTATACCAAATACAATTGATGAGGCCAACATTCAAGCATAATACCTTGAGGGAGACAAGCAAAAGCTACAAACTACTCACAAGCAAGTAAAACCACTAGAGCAACAAAGGAAGAGGAAAAATAAGAAGAAGTGGAATAAAAAAAAGATGATGGAAGAAACACAAGAAGAACAACCTTCCATATAACAATGTAAATGATGTGATCGAAAGGGACACACTGAAGAGAATTGTTGGACATTGCACCCTGAGAAGCACCTCAAATATTTTCAGACTAAAGAAGAAGAGGAAAACATTAATATCAGTGGATGTTGAGGAATGAGTGGATAGAACCTCAGACCCAGAAGGGAAGATTAACTACACTAATATTCAGAAAGAGTTAGCATTAGTTAGTTGTAGACACAAGGAGGATAAGGTGATGACTGAACTTTTCTGCATTAACATCCTCATGAAACAAATCAAGGTGGATTGCTTGTTTGATCCTGGTTCACAATCCAACTTGATCTATGCACAATTGGTTGATAATCTCGGGTTGGAGACTCAAGATCATATGAATCCATACCCCCTAGGATGGGTAAGGAAACATGTGGTATTGAAACTGAGCAAGCTATGCAAATTTAAGTTTTCCATCAATCAAAAATTTGTTGATGAATTACTTGCAGATGTGGTCCCTCTGGATTGATGTGGAGTCATACTTAGAAGCCCATATTTGTATGTGAGGGATGCCATTTTTATAAGGAGAGATAACTAGTATAGAATATTCTAGGACATAAAATATTATTCCATAAATGCACACAAGGATAAAGCTAAGCTCTCTCTGATCAATTCTCATTAGGGAAGAATAATCATGGTAAGTACAAAGAAGTTTGTCTTGTTGTTCCTGAGAGAAGGAAAAAAATAAGGAGAAGGCAACAAGTTGGAGATGAAGTCATCCTTGGAAGGATGTAGGGGAAAGAAACATCAACAACTACAACAACTAATTGAAGACTACAGGGAAGTGTTTTAAGAGCCTCAGGGAATGCCACCCAACAGAGAGGTTGAACATGAGATTCAGTTGTTTTCGGAGTCACCACTTTCTAACATTGGGTTGTATAGGTAGTCCATCATTGAAGCAGATGAAGTAAAGAAGAAATTGCAATAGTTTTTGGAGAAGGGATTCATCAGAATGAGTACCTCACCATGTGGTTCACCCATCATCATGGTGCCAAAGAAAGATGGAAATTGGATAATGTGCATGGACTACTGTGCTCTAAATAAGATCACCATCAAGAATAGATATCCTTTTCCAAGGATTGATGACTTGTTGGATCAACTCTAGCAAGCCAAATTATTCACTAAGTTGGACCTCAAATTAGGTTACCACCAAGTGAGGATCAAAGTGAAATACATGTGGAAGACAACATTCAAAACAAGACAAGGTTTGTATGAGTCATTAACAATTTCTTTTGGATTATGCAATTCACCTACAACATTTATGAGACTCATGAATGATGTGCTACATCCCTTCATTGATTTCTTCGTAATATTATGTTTGGATGGTATACTAATATTTAGCAATAATTGGCAAGAACAACTCTCACATGTGACACGAGTGCTAGATTCCTTGAAGAAGACTCAGTTGATTTCCAACTTGCATAATTGTGAGTTTGGAAAAACTTCCTTGATATATCTTGGACACATGATTGGAGGATGAGAGCTTAGGGTAGATCTAAAGAAGATTGCAGCCATCACCCAATGGGCTATTCCCACCAATGTGACAAAGGTCAAGAGTTTCATGGGATAAAATCAGTATTTGAGAAAATTCATCGTAAAATTATCCATAGTAGAAGCACCATTGCATGCCATACCCACCAAAGGAAATATATTTCATCGGGGTAAGAAAAAAAAAAGAACATTTGAAGACTTGAAGATGCAAATCAATGATGCTCCAGTCTTAGCCATGCTGAATTTGCAGTGACCTTTTGAGCTAGAGACTGATGCTAGTGGATATGCATTAGGAGCAGTACTCATGTAAGGAGGAATTCTTATGTGCTACCATTCATAGTTTTTTCATCAAGAAGTTCTTGATTATCCCACGTACAATAAGGAGCTCTTTACGATTGTACAAGAAGTAAAGAAGTGGAAGAATTACCTCTTTGGAAAAGAGACTACCATTCATATAGATAATCAATCAATTCCTTATCTACAGAGTCATAGAAAGATGCAACTGGTGAGACGTTACAAGTGGTTATGTTTCTTGCAAAAAAATCATTTTTGATTAAGTACAAGAAAGGAGTCATGAATAGACCAGTATAAATTCTCTCTCGGCCACCGTTGAAGAATATTGTAGAGATTGGAATGATAATTACACTTGATCCTCTTACTCATGAACTTCTGAGTGAATATTATAAGGGATATGAGGATTTTAGAGGAGTCTACAAGTAGCTAAAGGAGAGGTTGTTCGTTGTCATGGAAGGAAATTAATACCACCTCCAATATGGGATGTTGTACAAATTGAACAAACTATGCATACCTTGAGACAAGAGAGTTCAGTTGATGAGATAAGCACACACTTCTAAGGTTGTTGTAAATTTTGGTGTAAAAAAGACAATGGTGAATCTGCAACGGTGTGTGTTTTAGCTAAAGATGTAGGAGCATGTGGAAAAGGTTTTTAGAGGATACATTCTTTGTATCACTAGAAATCCAAGCAATTGGAAACATGGTGTGTACATTCCATTACCAATACCAAACAGGCCTTGGGAGATCATCTCCATGTATTTTGTTGGAGGTTTGCCTATGAATCATATAGGACATGACTACTTGTTCATTGTGGTAGACCGCTTCAGTAAAATTTGTGTGCTCATTTCCTATAAGAATACAATATCTAGACAATAAGCAATTGAACTATTTTTCATCCATGTCTTGGTACATTTCGTATTTCCAAACTCCATCATATCTGATCGGGAAAGCAAGTTCTTGGGCATATTTTGGAAAATTCTTTGGGAAAGAATGGATAACAAGTTGATGTACTCCACTTCCTTCCATCCTCAAACTGATGGACAAAACAATGTAGTAAAGAGGATGTTGGTGCAATTGCTGAGAGGTTACAATAATAGACATCCAAAGACTTGGTATAAACAAATAGTCTACATTCAACATTCTTACAACAAAGCCCTTCATTCTTCCACCAATAAGTCTCCTTTCGAGAATTGTTTTGGTTATATACCTCCTTCACCGCTTGATATCATTTATGGATAGCAAAAGGAAGAAGAAGGACTACAGGGAGAAGAACATAAGTTAAGCACATTCGTGGACAAGATCAGGCATATAAATCTAAGGGTTCAAGAGCAGCTCAAGAAGAGCCAATAGTTGTACAAATCCAAGCATGATCAACACAAGTAAGATCATAAGTTTTGTGTTGGAGACCAGGTGTGGTTTTATCTCTATAGGGAACGACTACAAGGAGGATCAAAGAAACTCAATCCCCTTAGATATGGACCATTTGAGATCATTGTACAAGTGAATAAGAATGCCTTCAGGATGAAACTTCCACCTTATATGAAGATCAACTCAATGGTGAACATGGAAAATTTGAAGTTGTTCGAACCCTTAATGTTGGATGAGGAGGAAGAACAACAAATTCTTCCCACCATGGAAGAATTTTCACCTCATGGTATTGAGGAATTGAAGGAAGACACAATTCTTCAACGCAAGGATAGGACAATTCATAGAGGACAACAATAAATGTGGTAGATTGTTTTCAAGGGACATATTGTAAAGAAAGTTAAGTGGTGTGAGAGGATCTAGATTGCAAGTGATTTCCCTCATCTATCCTTGGAAACTTTTGGATACCAAAAGCCTCCCAATGGGGAGGTGTGATCCAAATTGGATCCGACTAGAACAATTGTCTACCAACACAATCTCTAGGATGATCAACACATGCAAAGTTTAAGGCTATGGACGATGAAGGATATCGACTTGTTGGTGTGAAGGGCCCCATGCCATCACGATTGATGTCTAATATTTTATGTAATGTATGTAAATTTGGGTAGTATATTATTGTATAAAAGAAATAATGAGACATTCATGAGACCTTTCTACATGGGAGAAATAGACAAACACATAAAGAAACGAAGGAGAAATAGATTGGAGAGAAGCTAAAGCATTGGGGACACCTGACCTTCCATCTATCCACTCAGTCATCTCAAAATTCTATATCATGTATCCCCACAATGAGAAAAGTTTTTTTTTACTGTGAATGGTGTAGAGAGGTTTCCTAGATGTCACTGAGGACCATAGAGATGAACCAAATATCCTATAACTTTCTCACTATTGAATAATAAATATCTTGGTCGAATCCAAAAGAACATTGGTTTTCATGTTTGGGTTTCTAGGGTAAATTTTGAGTTGTGTGTGTGTTAGTCATGTTTAAATTTCGTTGTCTATGGATGAAATTGTTTGCATTATAATTTAATGAATGGTTAATGGGGTGTATTGTAATTTAATGGCTACCTGAATACAATCTAGCAAAGATAACTTCGTGTCAGTTATGGTTTGAGCTCATCTTATATTAACCTAGTCCCCGTGGGTCAATGAACCAATTCAAAAACTCTTTATCCATGACCATACATCCATTTAGTAGTGGAAATCGACGCCCCTCCTTTTTGAGCCATTGCTATTTTTTTTAGAAGTTGATATTCTTGTTTTAAGTGTCATTGGGTTTCCTCTCATTGCCAAAGTCAATTTTTATACTAGTCAATGTTTGCACTTGGTCTGTAAGTCATTTTTCCCATTCTCAACTTCGTCAAGGCGTTTTCATTTTCCCATCAGTCATAAAAATACCACTCTTCATAATCCAGTTTTTCCTAAACATTTACTAAGTTCCAAGATATTTTTCTCTATTGTGGAAGATCCAATTCAACTTCAAAACGTTTTTAGTTAACGTGGGATCACCAAAATCTCCCTTGGGAGTTTTTATGTGTTGTGGGTTTCTGAAAACATACTTAAAACACTTTCTACATGCTGTGGTATACTGAATTCTCCTAATATACTTTCTCCTCAACTGTTGGCTACTAAATTCAAATTCCCATAGTTTTCCCTTCACAACTGGTCACTAAATACACCCTTTAACTATTTATCGTAATCTCAGGTCGAACCATTTATGACATGGTTCTTTCTTGGTTTATTTCCCTTCCTCATTCGATTGAAAACCATCCACAATCGACCCAATCCTCCCACACTTCGACTAGGGCCTATTTTAGTTGATTTGACTCCCATGGTTGACCTAACTTGGGGCAACTCGACTTGGTCGAATTGCTTGGATTCTGAATCGACTTGTCTCTCTCTTGATTCATTTTTCCAACTCATCTTGCTTTCTTCTAACTCCATTCTCTTATTTGACTTATAGTAGTCGTCTTCCTCTTCATCTAGTCGACTACACTAGATTGGTCGAGTCTTTCTAGTTATTGAAAGAGAGCATAAATTAAGTTGCAACAAAGGGTTCGGTGTTGGTGAGATGAATAGGATATAAGACTTTAGTTTATGTATCAACTAATTCGACGAGAGCTACATCATGTAGTTGGAGAAAGACTTTATCTCTCTCGATCCTCATTATTTTGACAAAATGGAGGACTATTTTGCGTGTGTCAAAGAACTCCAGTTGAAATTGGGAGAATGTGGAAAGAACTATCAAAATGAATATGGACATCTCATTGAGTTGGTCCTAATGAAATCGATAACACCATTCGATGTGTTCATGTTGACTTTATGCACCGATTGGAAAGAACGCAAGGATGATGGTAAAGATTACACCTTTGAATCTTTATGTGGCATTTTGATTATTGATCGACACAAATTCTTGAAGAAGACAAGATTGGTGTTAAATATCAAGCTCACTTACTCAAGGGAAAGAGAAATATGGATCCCAGGGATAGAGTATGGTTTGATGCCTATACATAGAAACTTGCATATTGTGACCATAAACCTAATGGATAGACATATGCACCCCAATGTAGTCGAAAGAAGATGACATACCAGTACTATGGAAAGACTATACATGTGGAGAAATTTTTCTTTAAGAAGAGAGATGATTTAGAGGAGAAGGTTAAATGCCTTGAAGGAGACGTGTCCAGTGTACATTGAACCACTGATAATTTCACCTTCCAAGTCAAATTTTCTGAATCCTTGCAGTTTCATTCTGCATAGAACGAATGGGTAATTGACTCTGGGTGCATTCATCACATGGATACAGATTCCTCCTTGTTCACATGGTTGGATGAAGCTAAGGAAAATATATGTTTCTAATGATTTTTCTATGGATGTTTCTATTTAGGGTGATGTTACCTATCGACATGGGAAGAATTTCAACATCTACCATGTGCCAAACCTCAGTGCCAATTTGTTTTTCGTTTCTCAATTAACACAGACAAGTAATATTATTGAAGTTTTTCCAGATTGGTTCTATGTTCGTGATTTGAAGAAAGGAAAGTCAATTGTCGCCAGCAAGAATCTCAACATAATGAATAATTTGTATAAATTACGTGACACAACTCAACTTGATGCCGAACCAACTTCATGTGTTTCTCACACTGATGAGAGAAGTCAAATTTGGCATGAGCGATTCAAACATCTGAATTTTTGAAGTCTTTAAGAACTAGCAACTCATAACATGCTTGTTGGTCTCCCAAAGGTGTTTCCCCCTAAGGAGTATGTAAGGGTTGTGTTCTTAAGAAGAATCATTAGGCACCATTTGAATCTGGAAAAGTGTGGCGAGCACAAAACCTAATGGATCTGGTTCAAAGTGATGTTTGACATAAATATACCTTCACTGGAAGGTGCAAGGTATATTTTGACTTTCACTGATGATTTATCTCGCTTTAAATGTGTTTACTTTCTGAAGAACAAGAAATTTGTATTTGAAAAGTTCAAGGAGTTTATATCCTTTGTTGAAAATCAATGTGGCTGACCCATCAAATACGTGATATCATACAATGGCGGTGAGTATGTAAATATACCCTTTGAAGAATACTTGGTTCGATCCAGTATTGACTGGAAGTGGTCGGTTCCTCACACACCTCTCCATAATGGCATCATAGAATGAAAGAATAGGACATTAGTCGAAATGGATAAATTTATTTTGTAGGATAAATATCTTCATCCTCTCTTATAGGTGGAAGCTATGTATTATGGAAACTATCTACTCAATCACATCTTGAACCGAGTTATTCCTTCCATGACTTCAATCAAACTATGGTGTGGAAAAAAGCCTTCAGTCAACCACCTCCATGTGTTTGGTTGTGTTTCCTAGGCTCACATTTTTTATGATTGTAGAAATAAGTTGGATGCAAAGATTCATGCTTTCATCAATATGGGATATTCTAAAGAGTCAAAATCCTATAGATTGTTTGATCCTGTCAAATGATAAATCATTATCGGATTAAATATATGGTTTGATGAAAATTTTATGGTGTTAATTTGTTGAATGAATCCTCTAGATTGTTGCAAGATGATCCCTTTGATGTTGTCTTTGAAAATGTTCCTCCCATTTCATATTTCAGTCCTTCAATTGGAAATTCAAACATTGTTCCTTCCTCAACTAGACTATCGACCTCTGAGTCAACTAGTCCATCATCCTCTATTTCAACTAGTCCATCATCCTCTATTTCGACTAGTCCACCAACTGAAGACCCTTCGACTTCTAATTGACCTGTCGATGTGAACTGTAGTTCACCTTTTTCTTGTCTACCTAGATGGGATTCCAAGATAATTGAATATTTTGGAGTTGATGTCAAAGATGATTCATATAGAAGAAAAAATGAAGTCAGAAGAAACATGCCATGATTTCCCTAACAACTCATGTACTTGAAACTTCTGATCCCGTTGCCTTCTTAGATACTAAAGGTTGACATGAATGGGAGAAATCCATGCATATAGAAATTGATTCTTTGTTGGAGAATCACACTTGGGACTTAGTCCCTCGACCACAAGGAAAGAATATTGTGAAGTGTCGATAGGTCTATAGGACAAAATTTACTTCTGAAGGTGTTTTTGAGTGAGATAAATCACGCCTACTTATGAAGATATTATGTCAACAAGAAGACATCAACTACAATGAAACCTCTTCCCCTGTCGTAAAGATGAACTCTTCTCGAATGATTATTTCTCTTGTTGCTATATTTGGATGGAAAATCCATCATATGGATGTGAAGGGTGAATTTCTTCATGGAGACCTATCTGAAGAAATTTTCATGGAACATCCACCTAGTTTTGTGATAGATTCTAATTTGGTTTGTCAACTAAAGAAGACACTTTATGGTTTGAATCAGGATCCTCAAGCTTGGTATGCTAATATTGACAGTTTCTTTCTTCGACTTGGTTTCAAACATTGTGAATCTTATCATAACCTGTATGTTCTCCACACCAATGGAGACACCTTTATTGTTTTTGTATATGTATATGACTTACTCATTACTAACAATAATAATGATATCATCCTTAGATTGAAGAAACAACTTGTTGACTCCTTTGACATGATAGATCTTGGTAATTTGCATTGTTTTCTTGGTCTTAAAGTATTACCAGTATGTGATGGATTTTTCATTTCTCAGTCTAAATATGTTATGAATACGTTGACACATTTTAATGTGTTTGATTTCAAGCCTTGTGCTACTCCTTTTCAATTTGGAGTAAATATTACCAAAACTTGTCAAACAACCATGGTTGATGCTACACTTTATCGACAATTGATCGACAATCTTATTTATCTTACTCATAGTCAACATGCCATTTAATTTTTTGTTAGTGTGGTTTATTGGTTTATGTAGGACCAACCCTAAGTAGATCCATTGGAAAGAAGTCAAATGAATTGTTCGCTATCTCAAGGGTACCACTAATTTTGGTATGAAGTATTGTCGAAGTTCAAATTCGTTGGTCGACTTCACTAACTCCAATTGGGTTGGTGACAATGATGATCATAAGTCCACTTCTTGCTATGTGTTTTTCTATAGCATTGTACCATTGGTATGGTCATGCAAGAAACATAAGGTAGTATCTTTGTCGACTACATAATTAGAATATTGTGGCACCATTCATGTAGTCACTGAAGCAGTATGGATCCGCCAAATTTTGGGAGAACTTATGCTTCCTATTCAAACCTCGACTACAATCTACTATGATAACCAAAGTGCTGTACAGGTTTATGAAAATCATGTTTCCCATAGTAAGATGAAGAATTTTGAGCTCCATTATCACTATTTGAGACAATTAGTTCATGAGAATGTTGTCTCTCTTGAATATTGTAGAACAAATTATTAAGTTTCTAATATCTTCACCAAACCTTTAGTTGAAGCTAGATTTATAAAGCTCCATATTACTCTTTGGCTTTAGGAAGATGCAATTATGGGGAGGTGTCATAATGATGTAATTTCACCTCCTGAATATCTAGAGACATGTGTTGATGGGGGGTGTTGGAACGTTGAGCATTGATGTTTCATCATACATCTCTTGGATTGAGTTGGTAGAATAGTAGGCATACATCTAGATACAATTTGTCAAGTGGTTGACCTACATCGAGATACATTTTTTTGGTAAATCAACCAACACACTACATCATTCGGTAGAGTAGTCGACGATCCTATCAGTTGGAAATTCAACCAACAATCAAATATAGTCATGTGGTGGATCAACCATCCCAAAAATTGACTACAAGTTGGATGGATAGTCGATCTAGTCGAGCATCCTTGTTGATACTTTAACATAGCCAACCATAGAATTGTTGGGATATGACACATAGAAAATGTTGTGGAAATTCATATATATAGACTTAAAATAGAAAAATACATTCTGCTAAAACAAAGATTCATGTGGAAATAACAGTAATCCTATACATATCGCATACACAGGAAATACTCATAAATATAAAATCATGTTCAAATACACAACATGCAATTGAACACATAATTGATACTTATATTTTTATAGAATACCACCAAATGCATGTATACCTTCCAACCTCCTCCTAGCCTTAGACCACGCTTCTCATCACTCTCAGCAGTGGGTCACCCTGGAGCTGGGACTAAACTCCACCTGGGTAAAGGGGTTCCTAGGCTAGGCTAAGACAACAGGAAACTACATAGTCAGTAGAAAAGATTCTATCCTAGGAGCCAACTCACACTAATGGCCTACATCCTCTCATTCCCCACATGTCTCTACCACCCCAGGAAGTCTGCCCCTTCTCTACTCAATAGTCCTTTGGCTGCCCCACTTCCCTTCTAGGGCTTCAACAACAGGTTGAACATGAATTCTCAGAGCACTATATTTGTAGTTGGGCTCCCTCAAGATATCACTTTCCCAACAAACTCTCTCACCTGGAGAGAGTTTCTCACAGTCTTGAAAACATGCTTCTTCAATCCACGAGCCTGACAACCCTCTTCTTCAAACCCATGGGACTGACAACCTATTTCTTCAGTCCATCTATGAAGTCAATCAAGTATGGGTGATGACAACAAAAAAGTTATGGTATGGAACAAGTAATGGAATCAACCACACTCAGTCAAGGAACTACATTGGTAGAAACAACATACAGGTAAGGAACAATACAGGCTCATGCAAGGTACATGTAGACTGTGCTTAACAGGAAAAGGGTATAGGGTCACTACTGAATGTGTGTGTGCAAGTTCCAAAGGTGCATGAATTGTGCAGAGGTAGACTCTTGGAGGGAATGGATGGCTACATGAATGGTTAGTGAGAGTGAATGCATTGGTGAATGGGGAAAAAATGGGAAAACAAACTATTTTCCCCACATATATTTGCATGCACCATGATTGTCACATGGCTCTGTTGGAGCTCGTTTCTCTCCACTTGTGATTCATTCACCGTTCCCATAAGAAATTAGTATAAAATAATTATCCTTGCCTTAGTCATTTGGAATAATAATATAATATTTCCTTAGAGTTAAGCCCTCAAGCTTAGCCCTATTTCCTAGTCTCCTAGCCCCTCCCTTTCCCTTCCTAGTGGATATTAGTTCCCCATACTGTTTTATTGTGGTCAATCTACATGAAACAATGTATTATATTAATGATGTGAGTGTTTACATATACAAAAATAGGCTCATTGGTCTTTAACATCTAAGATCTCCATCCTAATCATCACATAAGCCTCCTAGCTAATAATCACCTGGTGCACCAGCCTATAATACATGTTTATTATTCAGCTAGGGCTCGGCCTTGAGGTATTACACTCCCCTCCCCTTATTTTTTCACTGTCCTCAGTGCATCTTATTTACATATTACCATCGATATTTTCAAAAATCTTAAAAAATATGTGGGTATTCTACCCGCATAGAATCTTTGTGCTCCCAAGTTGCATCCTCAGAACCGTATCAGGTCCATTGGACCTTTACTATCTCTATGGATTGATTTTAGAGATGCTTGATGTTCCGGTCCAGTATGCACACCGAATGCCCTTGAAAAGCACCTTCATGCTCCACCTGAATCACATTCCAATCAATAACATGATTAGCATCAGATATATACTTCTTGAGAAATGATACATGGACTACATTATAAATAGACATTGATGCATGTAATGAAATAATATAAGCTATAGGGCCAATTCTTTCTAGGATTTCAAATGGACCACAATAATGAGCTACCAACATGGAACAATTTCCCAATTTCAGGGAACTTTTGTTGGCCTTCACTTTCAGGAATACATGATCACCCACTTTAAATTCCATGTGAGTTACGCTCTTATCAACATATATTTTCTTCCTATATTGAGAAGACTTCAAATTCTACTTTATTTTTGACATCTTCTCTTCCATTTCCCTGAGAAACTCTGGGCCAACCACTTCTCTATTTGTTGGGTTGTCCCAAATTACAGGTGTGTTTCACTTTCTTCCATAAAGTCTTTCAAATGGGCTCATCTTCAGAGATTCTTGGTACCCATTGTTGTAAGAAAACTCTACCAAGTGTAGATAGTCTTCCCATTTTGATGGTTTATGCATCACATACATCCTCAACATATCCTCAATCACTTGTGTAATACCCCAAGGCCTAGACCTAATTTTAAATCATGATTTTTAAACATGTTTCATAGGCTGGTGAGCCAAGTAATGATAAGCTAGGAGGCTTATGTGATATTTGGGCTAGAGAACCTAGGATGCCAAGGCCAAGAGCTTGTTTTGTATATGTAAATTTTTAAATCATTAATATAAAAGCATCACAACGTGTAGACTGACCACGATGAAAGAGTATGGGGGACTAGGATCCACTAGGCTGGGTAAGGGAGGGAGATGAGAGGTTCGAAAAAGGGGCTAATATTAAGAGCTTAAATCTCAGAGATTAATATACATTATTATTCTAAATGTTGTGAGGAGGATATGAGTTTATCCTAAGTTCCTTGGGGAAGGGGAACGACTTCCAAATGGAGAGGAACATGCTTCATGAAAGCCATGTGTCATCTTAGGAACATGCAAATATATGCGGGGATTTTGATTGTTTCAGGGATTCTTTTTTCCATTCCTTATACTCACACACGTAGTGAGCAGGAAAAAAATAAAACCTGGAACACCATTGTTGAACCCTTGACCATCCCGAACCTCTACAACGATCCAAAAATTATATCTTTGTTGAACTTGTACCCAACAGGTTTCCTGTGTTTCTTTTTTCCATTACCATGCCCCACATCCGGTTTACATTGTTTCCATCACCTTTGCCTGTGTGTTAAGGGATGGATTTAAGAAGCAGGTTTTCAAGCTTGTGGATTGAAGAATCAGTTTGTCAGGCCTGTGAGAAACTCTCTCCAAGTGAGAGAGTTTACTGAGGAAATGAGTTCTCCTGGAGGGAGTCTAGTAGCAACTACAAAGCTCTAAGAACTCATGTTCGTCCTGTTGATGAATCCTTGGAAGGGAGGTGGAGCAACCGATGAACTGTGTGATAGTGAAGGTGCATAATCCTGGGGTGGGACATGAAAGTGGGGAATGAGAGTCTGTGAGCAGTGGGTGTAAGTGGCTCCTTGGAGGAAATCCTTGTTGTAGATTGGTGAAACTTCATGTTGTCCTTTCCTAGCCTAGGAATCCCTTTCTTGGTGGAGTTTAGTCCCATCTCGAGGGTGACCCACTGATGAGAGTGATGAGAAGCATGGTCTAAGCTTGGGAGGTTAGTGGAAGGTATGCACATAGTTGGTGCAATAAAATTAAGAGATAAGTATCATTTTTGTGCTGAATGGTTAAATGATGTATTTTAGTGTATGCCTTTGATTCTTAGAATAATATCATTTGTTTCACTGCATGCATGTTTTCATGTTATCTCTACTTATTTTTGTTAAAATTATATGTGATTTATTCTGAAAAGAGATCTGTCTGCCACTTCCCAACAGGTCTATGTCTAGGCATAAACAGTTTTAATTACCTATAATAGATCTTGAGACTGTGTGTGTATGAGGTATCTTTGTCCCCGACGAGGGTGGACGGGGAACATTACAAATTGGTATCAGAGCGTGAAATTTTTAAGTGGCTTGACCTAGCATGGGAGGCTAGGTATGTTACAAAATGGTATGAGAGCCCATGGTTTCCACATTGAACCTGGATGGGCCACGGATGTGGATTTGGAGGGGAAATTACACAAGGAATTTATGTTTAGAATTCCAAGAGGGAAATGGGGAACACCTTTTCTGTGTTCATAAGCTTAGAAGGTATAGCGGTTTAATAAAAACAAAATAGAAAAGAGGTCATGATCACCGTGGGTTTGGGAACACAAAAAATAACCTTCAACCATTGTACTAGTTTGGAAAGGCAAAGACCCCCTCACATCCATTGGATATGGAGAATATGCAGGGAGGATAATCACTGAAGTCCTTCGGACTTCTCCCCTCCGACCATTTTAAATATATAAGCAGAGAAAACAGTCAAAGTCCAGAAGACTAGAACTAATCTGAACCATTAATTTTCCAGGGACACGTGTCCTCATATTAAGAAATGTTCGACAGTTTGGAGGTTGTGGGGTATCCAACAGATGAATCCTCCGAATTCTCGCAGTTATTCTTATCTGTAGATCACTCGCAAGGAGGAGAGCCATCAGACTTCTCTTGTAGGTCGACGTTTGGGGAAATCCATTGGAGGTTTCACAGTGGAGAAATCATCGAAGTTCTGAAGACACAGAAGGCAACCATCAGTGGTCAACAGTTCGGTAGTTTCACAGTTTTGTGAAAGTGTCGATGAAATAACAAAATATTCAAAGTCCCGGGTTGCCGAAGTGATGTGACATGATGATGTCACCGGGGGTGATGTGGACCAGTTCAACAATTCGACAGTTTGTCTACTTGGAGAAAATGTCGAAGGCAGGAAATCCCTGAAGTCCTGAAGCACTGAGTATGACGTGGAAAGATGATGTTACCTAGGGTGATGTGGGCCTACCTAGGCCCACCACGTGTCACCACTTTGATTGGTGACAATTGTACTTCGTAGGTCCCAGAAGGTTAAGAAGTTCAGGAGTTTTTCGTTCGAGGAAAAGTTTTGGAAAGACTTCCGAACCTATGAAGTCTCGCAGTCCCGAAGTTCCAGAGTACTAAAGCACGATGTATGAATTGGCATGATGACATCACTAGAGGTGGCGTGGACCTTCCCTAGACATGCCACGTATCAGTTAGATTTGTATTTTTTTCAACCTTGTTGGACTAATTAGCAGTTTGACACGTAGGGGCCATGTTTATATGATGACCACAATATTACATGGGCCCCAGAAAGTTAAAAAGGTTCGAGAGTTCGGCGTTCGAAAGAAATGAGAGAATAAGGTGTGAAATTATTTGAAGTCAGAAGTTCTGAAGTGTTGAAGTTATGGATAAGTGCCTATCAACTTAGTGCTTGGTCATAGGCTGTGGTCCCATGAATTTGGGGACTGAAGAAAAGGGGCTGGCGCCCAAAATTTTATTTTAAGAACATGAAAAGGCTTAGAGAAGGAGCATGTGAGGTTCCTAATTGAATAAACCTGCTTCAAAAGAATTAAGGAAAAGGCTATAAATTTGAAGAGAGGATCTGGCATGAATCCAAGAGCTAATTCAACTTTGATAATTAAGAACAATTGAACATACATCACCTTCTAGGAAGTTCCATTGCTCAAATAGTCATAACTTCCTGCTCAAAACTCAGAATTGAGCAAGGGAGTAGTCGTTGGAAAGGTCTGGAACAGTAGAGGAAACATGTTCACCCAAAAATTATCTATGGACAGTAAAATTTCTCATAAAATCAGAAAAAGGAATTATGATCATTTATAAACCGGAATGGTACATGTTTGCATAGTTTTGGTTCAAACAGTTAGCCTGACAAGAGTTCTATTGGCTTCACACTTTTGTAGAGTTTTTTGCTTCCAAAATAGAATAAAATATTCCAAGAGTGTAGAGAGATGGAGGATGCACAAGAGGCTTACAGTCAGGAATCTGAGGTTAAAGGAATGAATGTCCATATGGGAATTGAGGGAACAAATTCCAATGGACATAGAGAAGGAAAGGATGAAGACATTAATCTAGTGGAGACCATCAGAAAATTGTAGGCAGATGTCTAGAGACACAAAGATGATAATGTAATTCTTATGAAGGCCAAAGAGCATCAGGAAGACTTCAACTTGAAGCTAATGAAAATCCTTGACAGAATTGAGAAGAAGTTAGACAAGGAGGGTGGCTCTAGTAAGTCAGGAAGCCACAATTTCCTTGATGAGAAAAGAAGATCAAGGAGTGTCATTAGGCACCACCATCACTCCCAAAAGAATTTCCATACGATATCACACAATATCTCAAGGCCATCCTCTACCAAGAATCATAGGAGGTATGGGGTGGATGAATTGAAGGGAGAAATGAAAAATATCAAACCTCCTACTTTTGATGGAGAGCACAAGAACGATGAAGATGATGAGACATGGATGCTAGGAATGAAGAAGTACTTCCAATTGAATAATTATTCTTCTCATGCACAAGGAATAATTTCCATCTATCAACTGAAAGGAAAATCATCCATGTGGTGGGACCATCTTGTGCAGGTGCAACACATTAAGGAGAAAAATGTGACGTGGAAAGAATTCAATAAGTATTTTCAAAAGAAATACTTGACCAAGAGATTTATGACAAAAATATGAAAGAGTTATCTGAACTTAAGCTAGGCAACATGACCATTGATGAGTATGAAAGGAGATTCCTGGAACTATTGAAGTATGTCTCCTTCATCCAATATGAGACCATTAAGATTCAAAGGTACCTAAGTGGACTACCATCCTTCATCAGTGACAAGATTCAGTATGATGATCCTAAAACTTTGGAAGAAACCATAAGAAGAGCTAAGTGCTTTTATGATTAGAAAAAAGGAAAGCCTACCTTCCAGAAGGGTTGGGAGGACATGAAGAAGTTTAACAAAGATCTGAGGAAGAAGGGGAGAAAGCCCCCATTCTTTAGAAATAATCCTCAGGAACAAATAGCTTTTAGAGAGCCCAATATGGCTGAGGAAGGTGGGCCAAGTTCAAGGCATCCACCAATGCAATGTTGTGGCTACAAAAGAGATAATATGTATAGGGATTTTCCTCACAAATCTGACAAAGTGAGAGTTTTCCACAATGTACAACAAGCAGAAACAGTGGAGGACATGGGAAGAAGTGTACCAAGGATCTATGCAGCCCTGGAAAACAAGCAAGCATAGTTTCAATCACACATGGTTGAAGTAGAAGGTATGATCAATAACCATGTATTTACTAGTTTAATTGATTCAAGGGCTAGTCATAGCTATATAGATCCTAAGGTAGTGGAAATATTGCAATTTCGAAGATCCAAGCATGAGAAATCTTGGCTGGTATAGCTGGCTACAGGAGCCAAGAGAAAGGTTGGTGAGTTGGTTAAGTCATGTCCATTGGGCATGAATGGCCTAAATACCAAGGTAGATTTGAACATCTTTCATTTGGGTTCATATGACTATCGAATTGGTATGGATTGATTGGACAAACACCATGCCATATTAGATTGTCATAACAAGGCATTCACTTGCCTAGATGAGGAAGGAAACTCAAGAGCAGTCCAAGGTATTCCTAGGGCAGTCACTATCCGAGAAATATCGACAATAAAACTGAAGAAGTGTTATAGGAAGGGCTTCCAAGTGTTTGCAGCTCATACAAAGGAAACACCTAAGGATAGGGTTCCAGATCTAGAATATTAAGAAGTCCTAAATTATTTTGAGAATGTGTTTAAGGAGATACCAGGAGTACCCCCAAAGAGAGATATTGATTTCTCTATAAATTTTATCCTTGGAGCAACTTCAGTGTCAAAGAATCCTTACATAATGAGTACTCCAGAGATGAAGGAGTTGCAAATACAACTTGAAGAGATATTGAAGAATGGGTACATACACCCAAGTGTGTCACCTTGGGATTCCCCAATGTTATTTCTGAAGAAGAAAGATGGGACCTTGATATTGTGTATTGATTTTAGGAAGTTAAATAAAGTAACTGTGAAGAACAAGTATCCCTTTCCAAGGATTGATGATCTCTTCGATCAATTGAAGGATGCAAGGATATTTTCAAAGATTGATCTCAGGTCAGGATACCATCAGGTAAGGATTAAATATGAAGACATCATCAAGAATGCCTTCAGAACAAGCTATAATCATTATGAATTCACAGTGGTTCCATTCAGATTATCAAATGCATCAGCTGTTTTTATGTGCTTAATGAATGGCGTTTTCTGGGAGTATTTAGACAAGTTTGTCATTGTCTTTTTGGATGAAATCCTTGTATATTCCAAAATGGAAGAAGAACATGACTATCACTTGAGGATGGTGTTACAAGTGTTAAGAGAACATCAATTGCATGCCAAATTGAGCAAGTACTCATTTTATTAGAACCAAATCCATTATTTGGGTCATATCATATCCAAATAAGGAATAACAGTAGACCCTGAAAAGATTGAGGCCATTAAAGAATGGAAAAAATCTAAGAATGTTACAAATGTCAGAACCTTCATGGGTCTAGTTGTCTACCACAAGAGATTCATTGTAGCGTTTTCAAGGATTTCTCACCCAATCAATTCCTCACATAGGAAAGGGGTGAAATTTCAATGGACAACAAAATGTTAAAAGAGATTCTAGCAATTGAATCAACTATTAATCAATGCTCCAATTCTAAGGATTGAAGATCTGAATGAATGTTTCATGGTTTGCACCGATGCATGAAAAGAAGGACTCGGTAAAGTCCTCAGCCAAAATGGATTTGTAATCTGTTTTGAATCAAGAAAATTAAAAGAGCATGAAAGGCTTTATGCCACTCATGATTTGGAGTTGGCATACATTGTTCATGCTTTAAAGAAATGGAGGCACTACCTCATGGGAAAGAGGTTTGAGTTGAGGATAGACCATAATGGTCTGAAATACATATTTGATAAGCCTACTTTAAATGCCAGATAGAGAATATGGTTGGAATTCCTCTTTGAATATGACTTTGACATCAAACACATCAAAGGAAAGGAAAAAAAAGTGGATGATTCACCCAACAGGAGAGTGCATGAAATGCATGCTACAACCATTAGCATGTGTCAAACTGAAATTAAAGGAAGAATTTATGAGGCCTCAAAAGAATATTTGCAGTACATGGAGTTAGTGACAAATATACAACAAGGTAAAATGCAACAAAAGGTTGAAGATTTTAAATTGGGTAATAATGAAGTTCTCTTGTACATGAACCAAATTTATGTTCCCAATTCACATGAATTGAGGGGTACTATTTTGAAAGAGATGCATAATGTTCCTTATCTTGGGCAGCCATGATATTAGAAAACATTGGCAGCAATCAAGGGCCAATACTATTAGCCAGGAATGAAGAGGGAGATTGCTGAGTACATTGCTAAATGTATGGAGTGTCAGAAGGTCAAGGCTGAGCATAGGCACACAGTTGGATTGCTTCAGCCATTTCCCATTCCTAAGTGTAAGTGGGAAGTGGTGACCATGGATTTCATCACAGGATTACCCAGAACAAGCAAACAACATGATTCTATCATGGTGGTGGTGGACAAGCTTACTAAAACTGCCCATTTTATTCCAATGAAGGTTACTCACAAGGAAACCAATGTCGCAGATATTTATATGAGGGAGGTAGCACGATTGCATGAAATACCCAAGACAATTGTGTTTTTACAAGACCCAAATTCAACCTCAAAGTTTTGGATAGGATTATTCAAGGGATTTAGAACAAATCTGAACTTCAACACAGCCTATCATCCTCAGTCTGATGGGAAAACAAAGAGGATAAACCAAGTAATAGAATATATGTTAAGAATGTATGTGATGGACAAACCATCAAAGTGGGAAGACTATATACACTTGGTAGAGTTTTCTTACAACAATGGGTACCAAGCATATTTGAAGATGAGCCCATTGGAAGAACTTTATGGCAGAAAGTGCAACACTTCTGTAAGTTGGGAAAATCTAGCTGATAGGGCAGTGACTGGGACATAATTTCTCAAAGAAATGGAAGAGAAAATGTTGAAGATTAAACAGAATTTAAAGGCTTCCAAAGAAAGGTATAAAATCTATGTTGACAAGGGTAGAACTCACAGAGAGTTTAAAGTGGGTGATCATGTATTCTTGAAGGTTAAGGCCAACAAAAGTTCACTGAAGTTGGGAAACTGTTCCAAGTTGGCATCTAGATATTGTGGACCATTTGAAATTCTAGAGAGGATTGGTCCATGAGCTTATATGATTGCATTGCCTACATATATTTCTATTCATAATGCATTACATGTATCATTGCTCAAGAAATATATACATGTTTCTAATAATGTAATTGATTGGAATGTGATTCAGGTGGAGCAAGAAGGTGCTATCCAAGTGCATCTGGTATGCATTCTGGACCAAAAAATCAAACAACTCTAGAATCAAGCCATATGGCTTGTAAAGGTCCAATGGACATGGTACGGTCCGGAGGATGCTACTTGGGAGCATGAGGATGCAATGCAGGCATAATACGCACATCTTTTTTAATATTTTGAAAATCTTGTTGATATGGTGTAAAAGAATTGCACTGAGGACAATGAAAAAATAAGGGGAGGAGATTGTAATACCCCAAGACTGAGCCCCTAATTTTTAATCATGAATTGTAAACATGTTTCATAGGTTGGTGAGACAAGTAATGATAATCTAGGAGGCTTATGTGATAGTTGGGACAGAGAGCCTAGGATGCCAAGGCCAGGATCATGTTTTGTATATGTAAAATTCAAATAATTAATATAAAAGCATCATTGTGTGTAGAATGACCACGATGAAAGAGTATGGGGGACTAGGCTCTACTAGGATGGGTAAGGGAGGGGGATGAGAGGCTAGAAAAAGGGGCTAAGCTTAAGAGCTTAAATATTAGAGAATAATATATATTATTATTCTAAATGTTGTGACGAGGATATGAATTTATCCTAAGTTCCTTAGGGAAGGGGAACGACTTCCAAATGGAGAAGAATGCGCTTCATGAGAACCATGTGTCATCTCAGGAACATGCAAATATATGTGGGGATTTTGACTGTTTCAGGGATCCTTTCTTCCATTCCTTCAACTCACGCATGCAATGAGCAGGCAAGCAGTAAAACATGTAACTCTATTGTTGAACCCTTGACCATCATAAACCTCTAAAACGAGGCAGAAATGATATATTTGTTGAACCTATACCCAACGGGTTGCCTATGTTTCATTCTTCCATTACCGTTCCCCACATCCGATTTCTGTCTTTTCCATCACCCTTTCCCATGTGTTAAGGGATGGATTTAAGAATTGGGTTGTTAGGTCCATGGATTGAAGAAGCAGGTTGTCAGGCCTATGAGAAACTCTCTCCAGGTAAGAGAGTTTGTTGAGGAAGTGATTTCTCCTGGAGGGAGTCTAGTAGAAACTACATAGCTCTGAGAATTACTGTATGGCCTATTGTTGAAGCCTTGGAAGGGAGGTGGAGTAGCCAATGAACTATGTGACAGTGAAGGTGCATACTCCTGGGGTGGGACATGCATGTGGGGAATTTGAATCTGTGAGTGGTGGGCATAAGTGGTTCCTTGGAGGAAATCCTTCCTGTATATGGGTGCAACTTCCTGTTTTCCTTGCCTAGCCTAGGAATCCCTTACTCGGTGGAGTTTAGTTCGAGATCATGGGTGAAACACTATTGAGAGTGATGAGAAGTGTGGTCTAAGGCTGGGAGGTTCATGGAAGGTCTACACGTAGTTGGTGCACTACAATTAAGAGATAAGTATCATTTATGTGCTTAATGGTTAAATGATGTATTTTAGTGTATGCCCGTGATTTTTATAATAATATCATGTGTTTCACTGCATGTATGTTTTCATGTTATCTCTGCTTATTTCTGTTAAGTTTATATGTGATTTATTCTGTAAAGAGATCTATCTTCCATTGCCCAGTAGGTCTATGTTTGGGCATGGACAATTTTAATTACCTATAATAGATATTGATATTGTGTGTGTCTAAGGTAGCATTGTCCCCGGTGAGGGTGGTCAGGGAACGTTACAAATTGGTATCAGAGCGTGAAAGTTTCAAGTGGCATGACCCGGCCTAGGAGGCTGGGTATGTTACAACTTAATTCACCCTTTTTGTTCTCCCATCAGATTCTATATGATAAGTTGTACTAAAATTCAATTTTGTTCCAAATCCTTTGAATAATCCTTTCCAAAAATTTGATGTAAAATTTGGGTCTCTATCAGACACAATTGTCTTGGGTATACCATACAATCTAGAAATTTCCCTCATAGAAATATTAACAAAGTTAGTTTCCTTGTGAGTAAGATTCACTGGAATGAAATGGGAAGCTTTGGTAAGATTGTCCACCACTACCATGATAGAATCATGCTACTTGATTTTTCTAGGAAGTTTGGTGAAAAAGTCCATTGTTACCACTTCCCATTTGAACTCAGGAATGGGTAATGGCTGCAACAACCCAACTAGGTGTCTATTCTCAGCCTTGACCTTTTGACACTCCAAACATTTTGCAATGTACTAGGAAATTTCCTTCTTCATGCCTGGACAATAATATTGGATCTTCACTGTTGCAATTATTTTTTGATACCATGGGTGTCCATCGTAAGGTATATTATGCATTTCCCTCAATATCATAATTTTCAATTCCTACGAATTTGGTACATAAATTCTAACTCTATACTTGAGAATTCCATCATTTCCCATCTTGTAGCCCTCAATTTTCTGCTACAAATTACCTTGTTGTAATTTTTCTATCAAATCCATGTAATGCAGATCGGATTTTGCAGCCTCCAAGATTCTATCTTTCATATCTGATTGGTACATGTTGATGGTTGTATCATTAAACTCATGCACTCTTATACTGAGTGCATCGGCCACCTTGTTCTCCTTCCCTTTGATATGCTTTATATCAGAGTCGTATTCACTAAGAAACTCCAACCACCTACTTTACCTAACATTTAGAGTTGGATTTCTTAATAAATATTTCAGACCATGATGGTATGTCCTCAGTTCAAACCTTTTTCCCATGAAGTAGTGTCTCCACTTCTTCAAGGCATGCACTATGACTGCTAACTCCAAATCATAGGTGGAATAATTCCTTTCATGCTCCTTTAACTTCCTTCATTCATAACATATAGCATACCCATTATGGTCAAGGAATCCACCAAGTCCTTCTTTGCATTCATCTGCGCATACCATGAAATCTTCATTTGGATATGAAATTCTTAGAATTGGAGCACTGGTTAATAATTGCTTCAATTACTGGAATCTCTTTTCACACTCCAATGACCACTGAAACTTCACTCATTTCTTTTGCAAGGAAGTGATCGGGTGGAAAATATTTGAGAATCCCACAATAAATCTCTTGTAGTAGCCAGAAAGGCCCATGAATGATCTGAATTATGTCATATTCTTAGGCATTGACCACCCTTTAATGGCCTCAATATTTTCAGGGTCCACTGATATCCCTTCCTCAGATATTATATGCTCCAAATAATGAATTTGGTTCTCGTAAAATGAGAAGTTACTCAATTCGGCATAAAACTGATGCTATCTTAACACTTGTAATACCATATTCAAGTGTTTCTCATGCTCTTATTCCGACTTGGAATATATAAGAATGTCATCCAAAAATACAATGACAAACTTATCTAAGTATTCTTTGAAAACACCATTCATTAAAAACATGAAAACAACTGGTGCATTTGATAACCCAAAGGGTACCACTATGAATTCATAATGGTCATACCTTGTTTTGAAAGAAGTCTTTCCAATATTTGAGAATATTTTTGCATTCTTCAATTAATAAAAAAGGTCATCGATCCTTGGAAAATGATACTTATTCTTCACAATTACTTTGTTCAATTGTCTGAAGTCAATACACAATCTCATAGTTCCATATTTATTTTTTACAAATAAAACTGGGGCACCCCAAGGGGACACACTTGGGTGTATATACCCGTTATTTAGAAGCTCTTCAAGCTGCATTTGCAACTCCTTTAGTTCTGGTTTACTCATCCTGTAAGGAGTCTTGGATATTGGAGCTGCTCCATGCATCAGATTTATAGAGAAATCAATATCTCTTTTAGGGGGTAATCCTGGTATTTCTTTAAATACATCCTCAAATTCCTTTAGGTATGCATAATCTTCAATATTTGACACCTTGTCCTTAGGTGTTTCTTCCATATGTGCTGCAAATAATTGACAACCCTTTCTATAATACTTCTTCAACTGCAATGCTGATATTTCTTTGATAGTTATGGCCCTGGGAATTACTTGGAATGTCCTTAGGTTCCCTTCCTCATCCAGGCAAGTAAATGTATTTTTATGACAGTCTAAGAAAACATGGTGTTGGTCTGACCAATCCATCTCAATTAGAAATTCATAGGAACCTAAAGGAAATATGTTCACCATGGGCATGAACCAACTCATTAACGTTTCTCTTGGCTCTGGTAGCCACCTGCACCAACCAATATTTCCCATGCTTTCTTCTTGGAAAATGAAATATTTCCACCATATTAGGATCTATATAACTATGAATAACTCCTGAATCAATTAAAATTGCAATGTTTGGTTGTTGATCATACCTTCCACTTCAATCATGTGTGATTGAAACTTTGCCTACTTGTTTTCCAATGCTGCATAGATCCTTGGTACATTTCGGCCCATGTCCTCCACTGTTTCAGCTTGTTGTACATTGTGAAAAAATCTCACTTTGTCACTTCTGTGAGGACAATATCTATAAATATGAGCTCCTTGACAGCCCCAACATTGAATAGGTGGTTGGCTTGGCCTTTCCCACCTATCTCAATTGTTCTAGGATCTCTAGAAGATGGTTGTCCCTGAGGAATATTTATGAAGAATGGTGGCTTATTCCCCTTCTTCCTTTGTTCCATCCTGAACTTATTCTTGTCTTCCCAAGATTTTTGGAAAGTTGGCTTTCCCTTCTACTAATCATATAGGCATTTATCTCTCCTTATGGTCTCTTCCAATGTTTTGGGATCATCATATTGAATCTTATCACTGATGAAAGATGGAAGCCCACTCAAATACCTCTGAATCTTAACTGTCTCATCCTTGATGAAGGATACATACTTTAAGAGTTCCAAAAATCTTCTTTCATATTCATCAATGATCATACTCCCTAGCTTGATTTCAAATAACACTTTCATTTTCCTGTCATAATATCTCTTAGTCAAGTATTTTTTTTCGAAATTCTTCTTGAATTCCTTTCAAGTAACATTTTTCTCTTTAATGTGTTGCACCTGCACAATTTGATCCCACCACATGGATGCATTTCCCTTGAGTTGATAGATAGCAATTATTCCTTCTTCATGTGAAGAATAATTATGTAATTGAAAATATTTTATCATTCCTAGCAACCATGTCTCGACATCTTCATCCTTATTGTGCTCACCATCAATCATAGAAGGTTTGATTTTGTTCATTTATCCTCAAAGTTCATCCACCCCAGACCTCTTTTGATGCTTCCTGAAAGGGGATGGACTTGAGATGTAGTGCACTCTCCTATTGGAATGACTTGGGGAGTGATGGTGATGTTTTCTATCACTCGGTTATCTTCCTTTCTCATCAGGAGACCTATGACTTACTGATTTGCTTGAGCCATTCTCCTTATTCAATTTCCTTTCAATTATTTCCAAGCTCTACACTAACTTCATGTTGAAGTCCTCCTGCTTCTCCTTGGGATTTCATAAGCCTTTCATTATCATCCTTGTGACTTTGGACATCTTTCTACAAATTTCTAATAGTTTCTACCATATTCATGTTTTCATCCTTCACTTGTCCATGTCCAATGGAGTTTGTTCCTTCAATACCCAAATGGACATCCATCCCTCTGATCTCATCTTCCTAGTTGTAATCCCCCTATGTATCTTCCATCTCTCTGCACTCTGTGCTGATCCTGATCTGATCTAGTTGTTGTTAACTCTACAAAATGTGCAGCTAAAAGAACTTTGTCAGGATAACTGACTCAACAATTTCATGAAAATATGAAGCATTCTGATTCAATATTATATCATACTTCTTTCTTATGATTATTTGAGAAATTGATTGTTTATCTCAATTTTCTAGGTGAATAGTTATGTTCTATTGTCCAATATATTTCTAATGACTACTCCCTTTCTCAATTCTAATTTTTGAGCTAAAAGTTATGGATATCTGAAAAAATTGTCTTTGAAAACAACAATTCGGCACTAGCCCTCTTTTATTTCGATCGAAGTCTAATATGACCAAGGTCTATGTCCAAGCACTTAGCTGATATGAGCTCATAGAGAGATTCGGGACTTCGGATTCAGAGGATATTACTACCTCATGCCTTATTTCTCCCAAACGCCAAACTGGTGAATTTCTGTACGGTACATCCTCAAAGCTTCGGGGCTACGCTACTTCGGAGATTCATAACTTCGAAAATTTGGGCTTCAGAAGTTCCTCATACTTCAAATGCAGAACTTGCAATTTTCTAGAGAATATCTCCAGAGCTTTTCTCTTTGGAGGTTCTTGCATCAACATACACACATTCCCCCAAATGTCGAATGAGAAAACTACTTCGGTGCTCCCAGGATCCGGAGCTTTGGCCTTCAAAAGATCTGGAAACAACATACACAAATTCCCCTGAACATCAAACTGGAGAACTCTCAGAGTCTCATCAACAACCACACACCAGGGGGGTTCTACATGGCATAAATAAGGAGCTGACACATGGCCCAATCTGATGGGTGGCACGTGTCGAGTTCTAACTGACACAAAAGGTTTTGAAAAGAATGAAATAAGATGACAAGTGGAAAGAATCAAGTGTGTCCACATCACCCTAGGTGACGTCAACATGCCATGTCACTCTGGTGCTTCGTGACTTCGGAACTCCGGGATTCAGAGGTTTCCTCTACAACACCCTTCAAAACTCACTAATTCTGAACCTTTGAATAAGTCCACATCACCCTAGGTGAAATCATCATGCCACATCACTCTGCCATTCTAGGACTTCACCACTTCAGAATTTGGAAGATTTTACACTGACATATTTGATAAATCATGAATGTCGAACTTCTGAAAAGTTGTTTCCCGAAGCTTCGGGACTTCGAGGCGCTATAACTTCAAAAAACTTCTCATTTGCACAATTTTAAAACTCTCGATCACCGATCTTCCAAACTCTCGATCAATTCCACTCACTTCAAGTGACGTCATCATGTAGCATCACTCCAGTTCTCTGGGACTTCATAACTTCGGGCCTTAAGATAATCCCACACCAGATCACATCAAAACACCCAAACATCGAACTTCAGAACAAGTGTTCCCCAGAGCTTCGGGACTTCGAAGCTCTAGGACTTCGAAAGTTTCCTCGACATGACTCTACATTTATTTTGAACGTTGAAGTGGCTAACTCTCTGAATTATGCTTCTCTATATTTTCGGGACTTAGATGCTTTAGGGATTTGTGCTTCAAATTTTTTTGTTGATGATCACCATACAACCCCCGAACTGTCGAACGTCGAAATTTTGAACACTTGCTAATCTGTAGACACATGTCTCTGATAATGTATGGATCATATTGGTTTCAGACTTCGGGACTTCGGGAAAAACTCCACTCTGCGCAACCACAACCATATTTCCCTGAATGCCAAATTGTCGAACCTCATGGGGGATCCAACAATTTGCCTTCTCCCAAATTATCTATGGTGTAGATCCACTCTGAGACTTCGGAGCTTTGGGGATTTTTACTCCTTTTGTCAATATATTAAAAAATTTTGAAGCAATGAAGCCCGAAGGACTTTAAGGGATTAATCGCCGTGCTCCTTTCCCAAATCTGACGACTGTGAAGAATTTGTCTTTTCCCGAATAGATCTGATAGCCCAAATCTAAACTTTGTGGCCCCAAAACCACGGTGACTGTGGTTTATTTCCTCTGTTGGTTTTCTCGAAACGCTAAACCTCTTGAGTTTTCAAACACAACTAAGGTTTTCTCTTGGTGCCTTCTTGGCACTCATGGATGTTCTGAAACTCGATTTTTTTCCATTTGGACAACAATTCACTCTAAAATTTTTTCTTCAATTTCCACTTACACGGCCCATCCAAGCTCAGTGTTGAAAACTAGATCTTTGATACCAAATTGTAACTTATCCAGTGATACACATGTTGGGATATGCCACATAGAAACTCTTGCAGAACGTCATGTATATAAACTTAAAACAGACAAATACATTATGCTAAAACATAGATTCATGCAGAAATAACAGTAAACCTATACATACTGCATACATGAGAAATACTCATAAATATAAAAGCATGTACAAATACACAACATGCAATTGAACACATAATTGATACTTATATTTTTTATAGAAGACCACTAATTGTGTGCAGAACTTCCATGATCCTCCCAGCCTTAAACCACACCACTCATCACTCTCAGCAGTACGTCACCCATGAGCTACGACTAAACTCCACCTGGGTAAAGGGGTTCCTAGACTAGGCTGAGATTGTTAGCACATATTTTTGATAGAAGGGTGTTTTTTCCCTTAGGAAATAACCCCTTGGTGAAAAAATGCAGGAAAGGGTCATAGAGCGATCCACTTTTGGTTTTTATCCTAATTTCTTGGGCGATTTGATGTTTTGGCATGTTGCGCTAAGGAGCACACTCAGATCTACGGTTGAGCAATGCACGCTCAGATCTATGGTATACATCTCATATCAGACCCTCCCCACCCCCCCTCCCCCCCCCAACCTTCTGCCTTTAACGAAGGGGGGGGTCCAAGT
>SNQJ01S0020540.1:24423-36286 GCA_010110895.2 Picea sitchensis | reverse complement strand
CACCTTACCGCCTCCCAATATTTCCCATGCTCCTTCCGACACATGTACTCCACTCACCCGACCGCAAGCTTGTTTCTATCCATTGTCTTTTCTCCCCCCTCTCATCTCCCGACATTTGTCTCCCACTCCCACTCCATGTCCCCTCCACCGTTATCGTTGTTTATCCCTAACCTGTCACTCCCCTCTGCCTCCTCATCCTCTCCCTTTGCCACATCACCCTCACGCCTTTACACCTCATCTTCTATATATTGGCGCCCACACTTTTCCAGTCACCGCCACCCACTTCCTTCCACCTGGCCATCTTTCAATCATTGTTCCTTGTGAGTTTGTGCCATCTCCTTTCTTAACCATCCTCACCTTCCTCCACGTCCGTCTATCATTTCTCTCTGCAAAGGCCCAACAAAGCATAGGTGGCAGATATTCAGGAGTGCGGTCAACACATTTTTCAGATGCCAAGTTGGCTTAGGCCTGTCCTGATCCAGATGCAGGTAGTTAATGAAAGGGAAGGAGGTGGTTGAAACATCGTCTCCTTCCATAAATGGAAAGACAGAAAGGATTGACATATCTGAGCTCATGTCCAACAGAGAACTGCATGTGCAGTCTGAAAGAGAATGTTTAGACGTAAGAGCTCGCGTCTGACAGGAGACTACATGCATAGTTTGCTGAGAAGACTCAAATGTAAAGCCTTGAATGCAGTGGTTCGGTCACTCCTTTTCTAGTGGTAGTCTCTCCTGAGTATATGTAGGCATTTTTGACATTTTGTTATGGTCGATGGTTGAGCAAGGCTCCCGCATTGTAAAATTTTGATGAAGTATACTGGTTCTATGCTCATGTAACTGGATTTGAGACTTCCTGGCCAATATAAGTCATATTCTTTTCATTTCTTTGTAAACAGTTATGCTAAGACACTCAGGCATGGAGGATCCACCCGAGGTTTTTATGATGTTGTAATGAAGGTTTGATTTCAGTGGTATTGTGATCAGTTTTAGTTAGCTTTCTTCTTCATTTTAGTTGCCTCTGATAGTAAAGTGTCCATGATTGAAGGATTCACATGGATTGTTATAGCTGTATTATGATGGATGTTTGATTACATTGTTGTTATGATGCTCTTCAGTTTCCTAAAACTTTGAATTCAAGAGGATATTGTGTTTGAAGTTTTTCCTCCTTAGGCTATTGGAAGACCTAATGTCCATAGAATACCTCTACATTCTCCTCGCCGGTTCTTCCTCCTACTCACCTTTTACTACAACTTACTGACTGAAGTTGATCAAGACCTCAACTGCTTGTGCATGTTGGTCCAGTTTTCTTTGTTAAAACGATATTATCTTGAGTCTGTGCCCATTTGACCTCTTTAATTTCATTCATTGTGACATATAAACTTATGTGTACAGGGATTACCTTCAATGCAATATGAAGGTAACTTCTAGTTCAACATTTCTGGTGTCGTTGTCGGGGAATGAATTGAAGACATTTCCCTAGGATAGAATGACAAAGAGCTTATGATTCTAAAGGTGCATAAGATATTAGAAACATTGAATATTGCAACTTGCACCTTGAGACTCCATTGTTTCAGTTGTGGCTTCGACAAGAAGACACAGAAGGTCTACTCTAAATCTACCTCTATCTACACCTCAAGTTGACCCAGAGAAAATTACCAGAAAAGGAAATCTTTCTCGTGAAGGCTTTAGTTGTTGCTCCATATTGAAGAGCTCCCTTGGAGAACAACAATGTTTAGATCTGGCCTTTGATGGTGAAAAAAGACCAGACACATTCAGACTGCATATCATTCACTTGGTGATTCCATGACTAAAGGATCCAGTGGTGAATCCACTGTTTTGAAATGGAAAATATCTTGGCTCGAAGGTTTTCTCATTTTAATTTCTTTGTTGTTCCTGGTTTTGCAAATGTTGTTCCTACTGTTGATGAGTGGGGTGATTTTTTTCCCATATTTAGAGAATATAAATATGACAACCCTGTCGAGCATCTCCGTGAGTTTGATGAACTCATGCATCAGTGGGAGATACATCATGAGTGTTGTGGTGGGAAATCCCCCTACGGACTAGCATTTAGGGTTATATTATGCATGCATATAAGACCGAAAGAATCCTACTTTCTACCGTCATCCCAGACCTAATCCCCATTTCTTTTAAGAAAATACATGATTAGACGAACATACCTTGTTTCGGGCATTCGATGTTGATCCTTCTTCACACTTGATCGCTTGTTAGCATCTCTCCTCCCAAGGTTGACCTACATACAAAACAAGAAACAAACTATACATGCATTTTACCTACAGATTAATGGGTTAGAGATTCAAACATATATTCCATAAACTATGAAGAACTCATATAGTGGGACGGGAAAAGCATTTCTTTATTAATTTTAATGAATCAACTTACAATGTCGAGACTGGCCACCGCTCTGCGAACCTGATCTTGGGCTCCTCTTCAAATGTCCTCCAACTTATTTTCTCTGTATCTCTCTTTACACAAGGATGGCTAAAGGGTTGGGACAATGGGAATGTGCAATTGGATAGAGTTTCTTTGCTATTATTCTCCTTTTCCAAATGGGACCCCTAACCCTTCTTTTATAGGCTAGAAGAAGCTAGGTATTTGGACAAACCCTTGGCCATCCATGGCTGGAAGGTTTAGTTAACTTACCCAAAGCTGTGTGTTCTGTCAGAAACTTTCCTTTTTTTGTTCTTTTGTATGTACATGTGGACTGTTTTGGGTCAACTAGCGTGTACATGTGTGCAGTAATGGAGTAGGGCATGTGGGCATGTGGGCCTTTATAAAAGAGTTTTTTAAGAAGAGTTGTTTAACAGTGTTTTGGCAAAGAAGGAATCTGAGATGGCCTGATGCCAGGTAAGCATGTCTAGTGAAAATTAGGGTTATAAGAGATGACCCCTAATTTGTGAGGTCAGAAGAGCATCTGATGGCCGAAATACATTAACAATCTTCACCGATGTGCCGAACAAGTGAGCCTAGGAACCAGGAATTGAGAGGTGTCGTCTGCAAAATAACAATTGTCTCATCAAGGCGGGCATACCCATGCTCGGGATAAAATAGAATCATGGCTACCAATCAAATACACTGTAGATCCATGTCATATAACTTACATAAAGTGTAGCCGTGAACAATACACAACAGAGCTACATCTAGAAATAAAAAAGATATACATGTAGAGTATCCATCTTCTCAGATGTTGATAAGACCTGATGGTTGGAGATGAGGTCTTCAAAGCTCCAACAACAACTTCAAAATCTTCAAAACTTGGGTAGGAGTGTAATATGAGTGTACAACTTCACTACCCAGAGGGCTTCGATGGCTCGTCGGTCATGGACTAGAGAATCTTGATGATCATACTAAAGGCTTCATTGATTTCTAACAAAGACTTGATTGGACATTTAGGATGGCTGGGTATGAGGGCAAGAGACAAACTGCAGAGGGGTCGACTCAGGCTTGGTAAAAACTTCCCTTGGACAACAACAGGATAAATGATGAGACTCAGAAAACATGGCATTAATCATAAGTTTACGAGGCATGAGGCAACACAAACTCTCCATATGTTTGGAAGAATAACCAAATGGAGGAGGACACAACTCTATGTAGCGAGAACAACTTCCTAAGGTCGTATTAAATCCCATAATTTGACGAACAAATGGACATATGTGCTTTATCCAAGGGCGACTTATTGTGCTGCTAATAAAGAAAATATTTTTCCCTTCCTCTTTTTGGGGTATATTTGATTTTTTTGTCTTTTTCAATGATTTTGGAAAAAAGAATAAAAGAATGTTAAGTTACAAAGGAGGATCGAGTGTTGCAAACATACTAGTTCCAAGCACATGAAACACAAGGATGCTCAGGGAAAAGGGACATATGCAAGAAAATGACACTCGGGAAAAATCCTCCAGGGGCCAAAGGTGTCAAGACGCAGAGGCAAAGTGCTATAAGGCTTGCGTATGAGGCATGCTTCAGATGGTTCAGTTGAGAGCAACATGGAGCTGGAATTAGGCCAAAGACATGGGTATGCAAATGCGATTAATAAAACACACAATGGTAACGTCCTTCAATGTAAGTTTAACAAGCCCAGAGAAGGTAAGCTCGATGGTTTTTCATATTTAGAGAGTCTGAAAAAACGTCAAAGGAGACTCCATTGGGGTACCTTTTTCGAAGGTAGTCTAGTCGGTTCGAAAAAGGGGTAAACTAGCACCTACAAGACGTCTATTCAAAACCATTTTAATGAGTGTGATAAAGACACGATCACTCGACCATTTTTTCATTTTTAAGGAGTCTGAAAAAAGATTAACTATGGACTCCGTCAGGAATGTTCTTCTGGACCAATTTAACAAGTGTGAGAGAATAAGGTCACTCGACGATCTTTTCAATTTTAGGGAGTCTGAAAAGAGCTTAACTATGGACTCCGTGGGGGTTCCTTTTTCATAAATTTAGTCCCCCAGGCCCGAAAAAGGGTTAAAATGATACCTGAGAGTACTCTTCTAGAGAACTGAAGTTCCATAGAGTATACCTTTGTTCATACAGTTGACCGTCCAGACCGAAAAAGGGGTAAACTACCGTCGGACAGACATGACTTCAAATTTCAGTTTAACGAGCGTGAAAGGCCACAAGATCGCTCGGCAATATTTTCATGTTTAGAGGGTTTGAAAAAGGCTTAAAAGAAGACCCGTGTAAGGAACGTTCTTCTGGACCAATTTAATGAGTGTGAAGAAACAAGGTCACTCGACAATCTTTTCATATTTAGGGAGTCTGAAAAGGGCTTAAAGAAGACTCCAACGGGGCTCCCACTCATGTATGAAACTGGTTCAAGTAGAGCCCTCTGCTAGGCTCAGACCAAGAGTCTCTTCGATAGTCAACTTGGGAAGTCTCCCAAAAAGGAAGAAAACACAAACCACGGTGTAAGTCCTCCTGCGGGATAGAAATCGTAGTCATGGCTTCAAGGATAGACTCATCTGAAGGTAATTCAAAATTTGAGAAATCACGCAAATGAGGGTCGACAGTCCCAAAGGGTGAAGTAAAATGACCATACTCCATATGACGATGGAAGTTCTGGCCAGGACTGGCAGAGTCTATTAGTGAAGAATCACAAGCATGAGGGCTTGAGGATCTACAAACAACGAGATCGGATTCAAAAGGATACTCAAGCCTACTTAGACCAAGAGGGGGAAAAAAGGGATCCCATGCCCCCATTGGATAAACCAATGGATCAATTGATGAGACTAAGTCTCGGGAAGGCCAACATGATTTCACAGGTTCCTGTTCAGAAGCAATTGAACATCGAGGATAAGATGCCACATAATTAACCCGTGGCAGGGTAGAGTCTACACGAACGCTAGGAAAATATAAAGGGTTAGTATGAAATAATGCCGAATTAGGTTGGTGGTTATCAGATGCTAGCTGGTCAATAGTGAAAATTCTTCCATTGTGAGGGAAATGCATCACCTGGAAGAGCGTAGACACCACATAATTCATAGCATATACATAATCCCGCCCAAGAAGCATATTGAAATCTAACGGGCCTTGCACCACTATAACATTGACATGGACAATCTTCCCACCTAACGAGATAGGCAATTGAGGAAGAACCCCCAAATATTTACTAGGACTTCTATCAAAATCCAATAGTTCATGCGAAGAAGACACAAGCTCGAGAGATCCCAAGACTTTCTAAACTGAGGAGGATAAAATACTTGCAAAGGCTCCTTCATCCACAATACATCGATAAATGTTTGTTGAATTAACTTCAACCCTTATTTGTAAAGGTGCGGCAAAAGGAAGACGAGGCTCAACAAGGTCATTCCAATCAAAGGAAACCATCCTAGGGCTTGGATGGGGTGTGCTCGAAATGAGCGGAATGCCCCCTTGTTCTGAAAGTATTGAACCAAAAATGCTAAAAACATAATCAGTAGACATGTCACTCCCCAAAAGAAGAGTGGGATCATTCGATGAATGCATCAACATGACCACTTTCTCAACCAATGGTTGAATAGGTTGAGATACTACAAGGTCTAAAGGAACCTCACCCCCCAAAAGAGGAGTGGGATCAGCCGATGACTGCATCGGCATGACCACTTTTGCAACCAATGGTTGAATAGGTTGCGAGACTACATGGTCTAAAGGCACCTAACCCCCCAAAAGAGGAGTGGGATCAGCCGATGACTGCATTGGCATGACCACTTTCTCAACCAATGGTTGAATAGACTACGAGGAAACCTCAAAAGACTCAGAATCAAAAGATCTTGCAGATAGGGACCACAATCTTTGTACCTCTGGAATGTCGGGGCACAAATGAGTAAGGTGATCTCCCTTGCAAATATTACAAGGGAACTTAGGCTTATGTCCTATCCATCTAGGTTTCTCAACAAAATTAATGCCCCCAGCATGACTAGCAGTGGTTGGTTGCACATCTCCAACATGACTTTCATAGGTTAGTGATGGGTCGATAACATGATTTGCATAGGCTACAGACTTATTACTAGTATGACTAGCAGGGACTAGACTTTTTCCCCCAGCATGACTTGCAGAGGGTGGGTGATTTCCCCCAGCATGACTTGCAGAGGATGGGTGCTGGCCTTCAACGTGACTTGTAGAGGTTGTTGACCTATCTCCAACATGACTCGCAGAGGTTGGTGATTTCTTCTTCCTATTCTTCCTCTTTCTATATCGTTTAGACTTCCGGTTACTAGTAACTGTACTTTAACCAGAGGCAGGAGAAGGAGGAGGAGAAGACTTTGCTGACGAAAAAACATCAACAAGGTGCCCATGACTTAAGGTTCTTAACTGAGAAGTGTCAAGAGAATTCGAGACATTTGGAATGGTACCCAACCAAACCGGTAGTTCCACATTCAACCCAGGAATGTACAAAGTGGCCATCAAAGGGACACCAACATTTCCGAAGAAGGGAAAAGCACAAGAATCCCCTTGTGAAGGGGTTCCTTGGTTGGTATGGTCGGGAAAACTAGCCATGAACATACTATGCATAGGTACTCCCCTTGCAGGATCGTTCAAGTCCGTAAAAGTCTCACACACTGACTCTAGCGAATCAATGTTATCAAAACAACGCCTATAAAGAGGCGGCTCCACGTTTCTAAGAAAAAGACTAAAAAGTCCTCTCGACCGGCACAGTGGGTGGTCTACCACCCTAGGTCAGAGACCCAAAGAAATGACTGACTAACTCACTATGGAAAACTAGGGAGAACAGAGCACACACTAGAAAAACTCCTAAAGGAAAATCAAGCAAACGACTAACTAGTTGGGAGAACAGTTACACCAACCAACACTAGAGCAACTTACCGGTGCAAGTGCAACTCGAACAGGGAATCACCCTCTAGGTATACTCTGCAAAGAATGGCCTAATGTTTGTCCTAGGTACCGTGGTATACCCCCTTAGTCACCTGTGTATGTCCCTAAAAAACATAGGCAACTAGGTTGCCAGCGCGCGAACAATCACCAGGCGGGTACAGTCAAAAGTCAAGTGGACCACAATGAGCTCGGTATCGAGCCCAAAACCTGTCAAGGGTATCAAAGTCAAGTTGTTCGAAAGACAACTGAGGACCTCGAATGGATTTAAGACCCACAAAGATCTATGGAAAATGCAATCGACGGAATCCCAAGACAAGCCCTCTATATGTGTTCTCCACTATGATTGGTCCAGCTTTGGAGGGGTTACCTCCGCGAATTTTTCGCACGCGACCTCGTGTTTAGCCCTTGTGTTAGAGGGGGGTCCCGGATAACTTCACGATACTAGACTTTGACGCTCCCTATCATAGACTCTTATGTATTTTTTGCAACCTTGAAGAGTTTCCTCTCCAACCTAAATCAAGGCTCTAGCCTAGACTAGTTGATGAACCCTCTAAAACATAGAGTCTAGTTGATTTTAATTAGCATTCTTTTTACTAGCTTGATTTACTCAAAAGGGTACGGTAGTGCAACTGATGGTGTTAAGACTCTTGCGAAAAATGATGAAACTTATATGAACATTGGCAAGGAATGATTATATTTTCTTTTTTTCTTTTTTTTTGAAAATGATTTTAAGATGAGAAGAAAACACAATGCTATGATAATTTATTTTTCTTTTTCGAATAACAATGCAAAAAAAATGCCAAGAAAGAAAGAGATCTAACCAACTATTTTTTTTTTATATTTTCTTCCAATCAAAGTGGAAATAAAAAAATATTCTAAAATAAGTTAAAAAATCTAGGAAACACAAGAAATGTTCTAAATGAAAAAGCAAGCTATAATAGAGTCCAAACCTAAGCTAAGCTTCTATGACAGAGACCAAGAACCATGAGATATATAACTCTTGACAAGGAAAAGGATGACTTCCTCTCCTTAAACAAAACTTTTCTCAACACATACGCTGCTGACAGTTCAACAACCAGCGTGTGCACGTGAGCTGTGTAAGGTCAAAGCACCTGTACACACATGCAAACCGTATGCAGGCCACGTGTACCTCTGCAACTCTTCAAAAATGAAAAAGCAAGCAATCAAGCACTGGCAGAGACTACTGGTATTGAGAACCATAATCTCTTGAAGACTCAGAAACTTACTTTGACAGAAAAATAAAACAATTGAAGGAAATTTTCATAGAACAAAACCAATCTGAGGTGAAACCTAAGCTACTAAACTGCAGAAAACAGAGACTAGAATGAGTTCCAGAAAACCCCTGAGAAGGATTACTTCTAACAGGGGAGAGGATGACTGCCTCCCTAAAATAAATTTTCTAAAATCATACACGCGACTGACACCTCTTCAGCTAGCGTGTACATGTGGGTTGTGTGAGGGTAGGGTGCGGGTACACGTGTGCAGACCTTATACAGGCCACATGTACCTTTGTGGGTCTTGAAAAAAAAAGATGCAATCAAGAAAAAAACAGAGATAACTGGTATGGAAGACCAGAATCTTTGTTACCTCAGACTTTTGCAGAAACTTTAAAAATAATTAATGAAACCAATTTTTAAAAAATACCCAAAAAATACTCCCAGAAACCCTAGAAGTCCCCAGTATGGTCGCCAATTCTGTTGTGGTGGGAAATCCCCCTACAGACTATCATTTAGGGTTATATTATGCATGAAGATAAGACCGAAAGAATCCTACTTTCTACCATCATCCCAAACCTAATCGCCATTTCTTTTGAGCAAATACATGGTAAGATGAACATACCTTGTTTCGGGCGTTCAATGTCGATCCTTCTTCACACTTGATCGCTTGTTAGCAGCTCTCCTCCCAAGGCTGACCTACATACAAAACAAGCAACAAAATATACATGCATTTTACCTACAGATTAATGGGTTAGAGATTCAAACATATATTCCATAAACTATGAAGAACTCATATAGTGGGACGGGAAAATCATTTCTTTATCAATTTTAATGAATCAACTTACAATGTCGAGATCGGCCACCGCTCCGCGAACCTGAACCTGGGCTCCTCTTCAAATGTCCTCCAATTTCTTTGCTCTGTATCTCTCTTTGCACAAAGATGGCTAAAGGGTTGGGACAATGGGAATGTGCAATTGGGTAGATTTTCTTTGCTATTATTCTCCTTTTCTAGATGGGACCCCTAACCCTTCTTTTATAGGCTAGAAGAAGCTAGGTATTTGGACGAACCCTTGGCCATGCATAGCTGGAAGGTTTAGTTAACTTACCCAAAGTTGTGTGTTTCGTTGGCAACTTTCATTTTTTCGTGCTTTTGTAGGTACACGTGGGATGTTTTGGGTTAGCTAGCATGTACACGCGTGTAATAATGGAGTAGGGCACATGGGACTTTATAAAAGAGGTTTTTAAGAAGAGTTGTTGAACAGTGTTTTGGCAAAGAAGGAATCTGAGATGGCCTGATGCCAGGTAAGCATGTCTGGTGCAAATTAGGGTTATAACAATGAGGATGTATTATTGAATATGTTCATGTTCTCATTAGCGGGAGATTCCCATCAGTGGTATCACTCCTTGCCCCATGCTAGCATCTCCTCCCTAGAGCAGTTTCATGAAGCTTTCAATAGACATTGTCAAAGGTATTATCCCTCTGATTTTATCTGTCATAACTGTTGTGAGGGATATAAATATTATGTTCAAGATATGGATGTTTCTAATGAAGGCCGTGAGAATGAAGGAGATGCCTCAGATGAGTTGGTGAAGTTGGTAGGAGCACTCTCTACAGAAATTGAAAAATTGGGAGAAGATAGTGCTTGTTGCTCTTATGAAGGAGATAACTTGGGTGAGTTGGTGAAGCTGGTAGGAGCACTCTTTGCAGAAACAGAAAAATTGGGAGAAGATCATGATTTATTCTCTTATGAATGAGATGTAGAGGATATTCCGATCTTTGAAACGAATGATTTTGGCAGCCCTGCTCATGATGAGGTAGTAATGTCAAGTACAGACCCAGAGAAGCCAACTTTTAATGAATATCCCAACGATGACAATGAGAAGAGTTTTTCCATGGTTTTTGTTTATTATGATTATGAATCAAAGTTGGAAGAACAACAAGGAAAACATTTTGAGCATGCAACAGTGGCTAATTGCATAGATAACTATATGTCCTTGGTTGATCATAAGTATGATGCTTTAAACTCTGTTGTACATTTATCTTGTGATCATTCTTATGAAGAAGTGACTGCAACTATTGATGATCAATAGTTGGTTTCGAACGAGAAAGGAGGCCTTTTATTTACAAGAAGAGAGGCATTTACATAGGAACAACCTGGTCTTCTAAAGCATCCATAACTCTGTCACATTATTCATGATCCTATGGACATATACATGGAGTCGTATGTTTCAGAGTTTCTGAAATTTTCAAATTACATTATTTCACTGATACTCATGGGTGAGTATGGTTTTATGAAGGATATGAAGGCACAACTCATCTCCTGTCCAGATTCTGTATATGAGAAAATATCACCTGATATTGGCCAACCTGCATTAGTTCTCTACCCACCTGTACACTCTAAGAATATCGAACGAAGGGTGAGCCAAAATGAAGGACAGTAGGTAATTTCTTACCAGTTGAGATTTCCTGATTATAAATTTTGTGACCTTGTGGAGTCATATATAGAGCTACACTTTCCAAAAGCATTAGAGCCTACCAAATTATTATTATCATCGTTTGGGGGTATTGTCAATGTTCCAAGACATGTTCTCGTTCTACTATCATACTTCCCTAGTATTTTGTGGGTCATCTGCAGTAAAGAGAAGATTATTTTACCAGATAGTCTAGGTGGCTATGGTGGAAGTTTTCTTTCACCTAACGTTTTGTAAAAGTCAATTAGCTTAGGTTTTGTACATAAATAAGCCTCTTCAGGAGCATGTGTGTTTTATTTATGTCTATGAGTAGAGTAGTTTAATTTGTCAGTATGATGTCTTCGGCATGATATTGTAAGTTTTAAACCTATGAAGTAAATAAATTCATATAGATTCTTAAGGAATACAAAAATTAATCAATAGCTCATACACAGAGTACACAGAGACTTTATACCGGAAACCCTCAACCGGGAAAACCTTTCTTATTTTCATTATCTCGAATTTCACCATTCTCCATACAATATATACAATGTTTTTAGGTATTCCGTAGATACCAAAACCCTAATCCCTTAATCTGGGATTAATTTACAAATCCGCTAAAAATAGCAAAAACCGCCCCCAAAAACAAATTTTGGGGCGCTGCCCCGGGCTACCGCCCATTGCTGAATGTTGTGCATAACCAGGGGGGGGCATACCTACCCCCCCCTGGGACCCCCCTAGGAAAGCATCCCGCGCACACGGTAGATCTCTAAGTGAAGGGATCGTCAGATGTAGTTGTCGTATCTGACGCGCCCACACACACACACATGCAAAGAATATAACACATACCCAACA
>SNQJ01S0020540.1:8341-24413 GCA_010110895.2 Picea sitchensis | reverse complement strand
ATATTTTCTTGGTGTTACATTCATTTAGAGTGGAAAATATGGCTCTATCCTTAGCCATATGATAAGATTCTCTAGAATCAATAAGCCACTCATTAGAAGTAGAAGTAGAATTATAATTTGTATTGAAGGAGAAACTAGAAGCAGAAAGTGCATGTCCATGAGAAGAAGAAGAATAAGTAGAATCAATACTAATGTTCTACTTCTTGATCGTTGCTTCTAAAGCTACCATCTTCTTGAAAAATTTGGACTCATCATGACCATCTTTATCACAAAATTTGAATTTTTTGTTAGTATTCTTACTTTTATATTTTTCTCCTTTGTCACCATTAGGAGCGTAAGCTGTCTGAGTGGGTTTAGGACCCTTATGTTTCTTGTTGTTGTAGCGAGGATGTTTCTTCTTGAGATACTTGGGTTTATCTTTCTGCTGGGAAACTAGGGCTTTGTTGGAGGTACATGCATTGTTGATCACTCCAAGTTGTACAAGCTTATCTTCCTCTCTAATCAAAGCAGCACAAAAGGACTCAAGAGTGGGTTTTTCATAAGCTTTCCCTAGAGCCTCTCTCATGGCATAAATGGTAGATACAAACACAAAATATTCACTACCTATCTTAGAAAGAATAAGATAGATGCAACACTCTTCCTCCATTTTTATCTTACATTCTTCACATAAAATTCTGAGTGTTTTAAACTTAGATAGATAGTCTCTAAGGCAAGAAAAATCACTTGGACTCAAGGTCAGTACTTGATTTTCTAACTGTTGTGCTCGAATAATATTGAGTTTACCAAACACAGATTCAATCTTACCCCAAGCTTCTTCGGGGTCATCAATTTCTTGAAGGTGGTACCTTAAATCAAGAGAGATGGACATTCCAATTAGTCCACGTGCTTCATCACTCCTATTAGCCCATTTTATTTTCTTATCATCATCAATGGGTGATTTTTCCTTGCCCAAGGTAATCTGGTACAAGCCTTTACTTCTTAATAAATCTTCCATGTGGGATTTCCATTGGAAGTAGTTGGTGCTGGTAAGTAATAGATTACATGTAGAATTCATATTAAATATGCAGATAATATGGATTTAAAAACTGAAACTGATGATCTAGATGGTAGGAGCTAAAAAATTTATGCAGTTTTAAAAAAAACCGGCACTGAAAACGGACTTCGGATGTGAGAGTTATGCCCTTTAAAAAAGAAGAAGCATAAACAGTAACCAAATGACTGCGTAATATTGTAAGTTTCTTTATGAAGTGACCAACTTTTATAAAGAGAAGTGGGAATCACTTTTACAATGAAGTTACCTTATAATAGAAAAGCTACATGCAAAATAAATAACTCTAAAATAAAATATTAAAGCTACTTATAGTGATTCACTTTTATACTTTAAGTGAAATACACTTTACAATTTTAGCATGAACTTTTTCAAAAAAGGTAACAAAAGAGATACTTGAACTCAAGACCTCTTACTTAATAAGGCAACTTTGAACCAAATGGTCTAGAAAAACATATTCTAATGTTCATAAGGAGGATTGTGGGTGTTGTTGTTATTGTTGGTGGAGAGCATGCTAAAAAAGACTCTTTTCACACAAGAAAAAAATTTCGCTTCTCGATGACAACAAGGGTTAGATCTCGGTTAGCTTACTCGAAAGATGCACCTTTTCCTATCTATTTATGATTTTTCGAGATCACACAGGGCGCGGGGAAAAGAGAATATGCAGATCTAAAAGGGTAGCAACCCAGAAACAAATAATATCAAACCAAAATAAAACCAAAATAAAACTTTGCAGAAATTTAAAAAATGCGTATTCAGGCTTTATACCTCCGGATCTAACTGTAATGGTCGTATCTTGGGCAAAAGGAAACCTTTTCGAGTGAAACGAAAAGTGTTCCTGACTTAAAAAAGTGCTCCGGATGCAATGGAACAGTCCTCTCAACCTACAAATGTACGAAAATGACAGAAAATGGATATGAGGAAACTCGGCTTCACGATCTCGATCTACAAGAGGAGCGGGTCTTCAAATAGGCTATGATGCCATGTTCGACAACACAGATATTCCAATAGAGGATGAACAACTTCAGTAACCACTCACATAACCAGATCAAAGACCAACACACCGATGTTTTCACGTGGTAAAACCCCTACGGGAAACATCGACGGCCCCAACCAACGCGGCCACGTGGAGCAGCTTATTAATGAAAAGAAAAAGATTACATAGATATTTTACAAGAGAGTTTCTCACAATCAATCATCATCAAATGACCCTCCATTCTCTTTAAATAGAGATCATGGACCAATCAGGTGTTAAGCCACAGATCAATGGCCGTTAAGATCGAGGAGAGTATGAATCGTCAGATCACTCTATGTCGGGAACATATCGTGACCATCGGATTTCCTAACTACAAATGCATACTAATGCATACTAAAGAAACACACTAAGAAACACACTTTTATTTAATGACACATTAGACCAAGTAGATCTTAACTAAATCCTAAGTGTCTAAATATCCTAACAGGTGAATTCTAGTGCTAACAGAGACAATAGGAAGTTACACAATCAAGAGGAAGGATTTCATCCAATGATCCAACTCACACTAACAACCTACAACCTCTCATTCACCACATGCCTGTCCCACCCTAGAAAGTGTGCCCCTTCTCTGCTCAATAGTCCTTCGACTTCCGCACTTCCCTTCCAGGGCTTTAGCAATAGGCAAGACAGGAATTCTCAGAGCATTATAGTTGTAGTTGGTATCCCTCAAGAAATCACTTTCCCAACAAACTCTCTCACCTAGAGAGAGTTTCTCACATGCCTGGCAACATGCTTCTTCAATCCACGGGCCTAACAACCTGCCTCTTCAAACCCATGGTCCTAAAAACCTGCTTCTTCAGTCTATCTCCTAAGTCAATCAAGTATGGGTGATGAAAGCAAAAAAGTTTGGTTATGGAACATGTAATGGTAGCAACCACGCTTAGTCAAGGAACTATGTTGGAAGCAACAACATACATGTAAGGCACAATATGGGTTTAGGAAAGGTACAGGTACGTTGTTCTTAACAAGAAAAGGGTACAAGATCACTGTTGAAGGTGTGCGTGCAGGTTCTATAGGTGCGTGAATCGTGCATAGGTAGACTACTGGAGGGAATGGATGGTTGTGTGAATGCTCAGTGAGAGGGAATGCGCTGGTGAATAGGGAAAAGATGGGAAAGCAAACTATTTTCCCCACATATATTTGCATGCGCCATGATTGACACATGGCTCTCCCGGAGCTTGTTTCTCCCCACTTTTGATTCATTCACCTTTCCCATAAGAACTTAGTATAAAATAATTATCCTTGCCTTAGTCATTTGGAATAATAATATAATATTCCCTTAGAGTTAATCCCTCAATATTAGCCCTTTTTCCTAGTGTCCTAGCCCCTCCCTTTCCCTTCCTAGTGGAGCTTAGTCCCACATACTCTTTTATCATGGTCAGTCTACACACAACGATGTATTATATTAATGATATGAGTGTTTACATATACAAAAATAGGCTCACTGGCCTTTAGCATGTAGGCTTTTCGGCCTAATCATCACATAAGCCTCCTAGCTTATAATCACTTGGCTCACCATCTTGTAAACATGTTTACAATTCAGTTGGGGCTTGGGCTTGGGGTATTACAAAGATGAATCAAAAGCACAGATTTGGTGGACTCAAATCTAACAACCGACGATTACAAGTAGACAATATCTTTCGTATTCTATGGAAGTTGGTTATATATTGAGGATATAAATAGAAGACCCCTTGAGTCATTATCATTAATGAATATAAAGTGATCATGGTGATCAAGAGATCAAATATGCACTATGATGTTCTACTCATAATGCACTTTTCTTAAGTGTTGTAACAATTTCTTTATACACCGACCTATGTATTCCTAATTTTTTGTTCCTTTTCGATTATCTACGGAAGAGTTTATCTTTTTTCATCATTGTTTCCACCCTATTCCCCCTCAAAAAATCCATCAATTGGATTACTAATATATCAATCCATGCATAATAGGTTATGAGGTCAAGCTCCCATGCACCACATGAGTCATTCAAATGAGTCCTTTGGTGCCAAGGTCACCTTAATAGAGGAGGTCGTTTCACTTCTTTGTCTGGAAAACAATGTCAATAAAGAGTAAGAAATTTTAACCCTAAAGAGTGATTTAAATAATAGGTTTGATAGTACATCAATCCATGCATGATGTGTTCTGATCAAGGTCCCATACATCACATTATTAATGTGAATGTTAGAATCCTTTGGTGTCAAGTTCACCTTAATAAATAAGGTTTTTTTAACTTCTTTGTCTAGAAAATGATGCTAAGAAAGTGTAACAAGTATTAACCCTAAAGCGTGATTTAAAATAGAGATATTGTTGGACCCTAAGGCCATATTTATTTAAATATATGTGTGTTGGTGCATCTTCTTTCTTAGTAATATGTTTGTTAAACTGCATTCATTTTCTTGGTTGTTAAAAAGTGATAAATACCAACGTAACCTCAAAAGAGGCAAATGACAATGCCAAAATGACTTGGAGGATACACTAAAGGAAAAAAATATTTTTTTGGAGGTTTTAGTGAAGTATTTTTGTGTTTCAGAATTGGGAAAAATTATAAAAAAATCCTTCACAAAAACCTCTACTAAATAATGAAGAGGTTTTTGCATAGGTTTTCATATAGGTTTTTTATAACTAAAAAAATTCGATGGCCAAAGGTTTTAGCAAATGTTTTTTCTTTAATTATTCACACACATAATGGAGCATTGATGCATCCATATTTAACTTATATTGATGTGCCTTATATAATATAAAGTGTCCATGCACTATAATATTGTTAAGAATTGGTGGGGCATATATCCTTACACACTGTGAAATCCTAGTAACACCAATGTTAACAGTATCTATGTAGTGTAGCTAGGAAAGTAATGGGGGGATGAAGGGACCATAATGAAAATAGTGGAGGCCATTCAATGTAAGGTGGACTAGGTTCACTGTAGCTAGGGAGGTAATGGGGGGACGAAGGGCCCATAGTGATAATAGTGCAATCATTCAATGTAAGGTGGACTAGGTCCACTATATTATTAAATAAGGGTCACTATGGTAGTTAGATATATTAGTATGAACATAATAAATGTGAGAGAAGGATTTCTATAAGGTTCATTCTCTAGAAAGTTCTTAGGTAGTATTATATAAGGAAGGGATGAGCAATCTAATGAGCATAGTGAAGTATATTATAAATGTATCAAGAATTGCTTGAGGAGTGCATTTCTTGCATAAGAATAATATATGGTGTTAACCTAGCTCTAGGGTTTTATCTCATTCTTGTGTTCATTCTTGTATGTGAATACTTTGAGTTTATTGTTGAAGTTCAATATTTATCTTCTAGATTATATATGGTGTTACCCTACCTCAAGAGTTTTCTCTCTCTAATTATTGTTTTCAATATTTTGTGTGATTGATTGGAGTTATATCTAAGATTATATTTCATATTTATTGAGGCACATAACATTTGGTATCGGATCACTTTCTTCAGCCAAAGAAAGGAAGAAAATTTTTGTTCTTTTTGTAGATTTTTTCAAGGGAAAAAAGGGGGAGGTGCACTTCATATTCAATTATGAAACTTTAAAAGCATAATTTGGAGAAAAAAATTGGGTATTTGAATTCCTCTAGGAAAACTACCCAATTTCAAAAAAGAATCATACGAAATAGAGTCTAGGAAGTAAAGTTATCAATGTTTTAAAATCAGTAGTTTTAAGGGTTTTTCATAAAAACCCGCGTGATTTGCATAGTAAGTTATTTTTAACCCTAGTTTTTTGTTGAAGATTTCTTCCAATCAAGATGAATTTTATTGGAAAAGATGATGGCCCTAGTATTGAAGAATTCCTAAAGTCCCACAAGTCAGTATGGAAAGAGAAAATGAAATTTTTGTTACGTGTTAGTTTCAGAGAACATGCTAGCACATGGTGGTACTCATTTAACATTTTCAAGATGATGGCACTTCCTGATGAATAATTGGAAAAATTACTTATAGATATGTGGTATCATGTTGGAAAAAAATATAAATAGAACACCAAGGGTTTATTTTCATGTGGCAACTCCATACTGTGTGTTCATGGTTATATCCACAAAGAAAACACCATTATTTCTATTAACCCTAGTTGCCAACAAAATTTTATCAATGCTCTGTTGGTTAATATATTGCAAGTTTGGGAAAATAATATGCAAATAACATAGGTTGAGGGTATCGATATTCAATTTTTTTAATATTTGAAGCTCACCATGGACAAATATGTATTGCATTTTGATTTTTGTGTCGTTAATATGAATGATGTGAATGTTATTTGTAAATATCCTTGGATGGCCATAATTGGTACAATGAATATTAATGTGGAAAAGAAGTTTGTGAAAATTTGGTACAAGAAAAATAAAATTACATTGCAGGATGTGTCTCTTAAGAAAGAAGGGCCCAAGTGGGAAAGAAAATAATTTCTTGTAGAATCCAAATTTGAATTAGCAGTGAAGGCTACATAAGAAATTTCATAAAAGCACCAGGAATGACATCAAAATATAGAAGAAGTTAAGGAACCACGTGTTGAAAATTCCAAGAAAGAAAATATGAGAGCTAAGGTTGATGTAACTATGTAATCAGAATATTATGATTAATCTTACTCTCATTTCTTATAGAGATGGTGCTTGTTATGACTTTCTTATTGGAAACCATCATCAAGATAGTTTTAATGAACATGTCTCTTGGCATGCTTCACCCCCCTTGTAGCTTGTTCATAGTGGTTTGTGTGTTCTGCTTCATTCTCTGGATTCATGTACTTCTCAAATTTCATTGATGGCTTCTCCAGATGAACTTGGGTTTATTTCTTAAAACTTAAGAGTGAATTTTTTGGCATGTTTTTGGATTACAAGGACCCTATAGAAAGATAATTTGGAATTCAACTTCATATGTTAAGAATAGATGATGGAGGAAAATATGTTAACAACAAATTTACAACTTATTGCACTACACATGGCATTCAAATTCAACATATTGTTCCATATACACCACAACAAAATGGTGTTGATGAGATAAATAATTGCACATTAAACAAAAATAGAAAATTATATGATCCAATCTAAAGGATTAAGGCCTAATTTTTGGGAGGAAGCCATTAATTGTGCCAATTACATAGTTATCCACACTCCCACAAATATGTAAAAAGTATATCACTAGAATAAGCATGGAGTAGAATTAAACACACTGTAACCTAGATTCGTGTGTTTGGTAACTATGAAACATGGGGTCACATTCTTGATGAGTAAAGGAAAACATTGTAGCCTAAAATTGAGAAGTACATTTTTGTTGGATATTCTAAAGATGTAAAAGGTTATATACTTATTCAACCTCATTTCAATGAATTTTGTTTTAGGAGAGATGTTAAGTTTGATGCAGGTCTCTTGTCTTGTGAGCTTAACTTGGCATTTGTGTGATCTTCAACCTGCAAGCCATCTTTGGTGATTGTACCATCCTTTATTCCTAACTTTTCTACTAATGATCCCACTTTAGTTTCTTCTTCAAATTATGATATAAGTTCATATGAAAATACACCTCCACCTTTTCACCTTCATCTAGTTGAGTCATTGAACATAAACCTGCACAAGCACCACAACTTCCTTGTTGGGTATGTACAACACAAGAATAAACTAGTGATATTGTTGGTGATGCTTTAGATTGATGTTAGACACATTCATAGTTCTAGTGAGCCTCCTCTCTTTTGGCTCAAGTTTCAGAGATTCTTGATCCTGAAACATTTGCAAAAGGTTCTTTCCATCCTTATTGGGACACAAAAATGAATGAAGAATATTGTCCATTAATGGTGAACGATACTTGGGATGTTGTACCTATTCTAAAGGGGAAAAATCTTGTTATATGTAAATAGGTGTACAAAACTAAGTATGCATGAAATGGCAACGTTGAAAGACATAAGGCTCAATGAATTGCCAAATAATTTTTTGAAGTAGAATAAATTGACTATACTAAAACCTTTTCCCCTATAGTCAAAATGAATTCCATTCACCATGTTCTATCCATTGCCACTTCATATAAGTGAGAGTTCCATCAAATGGATGTCAATTGTTCCTTCTTTCATGGGAATTTTAAAGAAAAAATTTACATGGAACAACACCCTGCCTATATTCAGAATGACTCCAACCTTATTTTCCACCTTAAGAAATCTATCTATGACCTTAAGCAAGCTCCATGGGTTTTGTATGCTAAAATGGATAACTTTCCTCTTGACATCAGATCTTCTAGATGTCACTTTGACTCCAATGTGTATACCAGGAAAGTAGGTAACCATCTCATACTACTTGTTATTTATGTTGATGACCTTATACTCACTAGTAAGGACCCCAAACTTTTAACCCATCTAAAATTTAGCCTTAAGAATGTAACATCCCCCTCTTGCGTGCACCTGATGTGACTTATTCTTTGAGGACACTTGCGTGCAAGTGATCCAGTTCATTATATGATTGTCTTCTTCTCCTTTGGGTTATGATGATGAAATTGTGGATTATGATGTTATGTTATGTTAGTTATGTATAGACATCTGATATTGATTGGTTTCTCCTGAGTGTGCATGACTCTTGACAGATTGAGGATGTCGATGGAATCAATGACCTCATTGGACTCTGGATTGAGTCAGGGAGTGGACTGTATATGGTTTGAGTATTTATGTTATTTTCATATGTGACATATGACTGGGTATATTGTGATGTTGTTTATGGATCGTTGACATGTTTCATTGATGGATGCAGGATGATGATGATTTCTAATCAAACTCACATTTAGAGTAAAGGGGTCATGCATGAAAACCAAATATATTGAGGGAGAGGTGTGGAAGCAACCCTGCCACAGCCTACTAGCACTCACGTCGTGGCTCGAATTGTAGGTTAATGAATACCTAGTTCGAGAGATCCACGATGCTATGAGGGAGGACTGAGACAGTCTCTCACGAAGATTCTAAAGGGTGTGTAATAAGGTAGGGTCCTTATTCCTTAGAGACCCTTAGTCTCCCACAAGGTTGCCTGACGGAGTATTGACTCTAATGGTTGGACATCTACCAAAATCAGTCAAAAGACGAGTGACACCCTTGGAGCACGTAGTGCGTCTTAATGGCCATGTCGCATAAATGAAACATGAATGAAGGTGAGTGGAACCCTTGGATCACGTAGTGTGTCTTGAAGGGCACGTTGAAGTTTTAACACTAGTGAATCAATGAACCTAGGTACGTAGAAAAAAATATCTCATTTTGACTTGGTGAGCCTAATTGAATAAATTTTAATAATTATAAAATTTCCCTTAAAAACAATTTTGCTAAGCCTAATTGAAATTACAACATAGGTCTAATTGGGGGTATAAGTACTAAAACTAATTAATCAATTAATAAAGGGGGATGAAGAAAAATCAAATTTTAAAAATTAAAGGAGAAATAATTTATCCAAAAAATTTATTTCCTAGCTATGTGTAAACCTTGCTAATTTAGAACTTAGACCAAAAAGGGGAAACTTAAATACAAAAGGAATGTGGAACATAGAAGGGAATCTAGTCTAGAAAAATTTCCAAATTCGAACTCAACTAAGCTTTAAGAAAGGCATGAATCATTAAGGGAGTAAAGGGACATCGATGAACGTTTTTAGGAACGCTTTTAGGTGGGTGGGGGAAATTGGCAAATTAATTTAATTAATTAAATGAATTTCTGGTGCAACTAAGGGATTGGGTGACAAGTGTACGAGGGAGACTATTTCCTAAGAAAAATTTAATAAAAATAATTTAACATGCATTTTGGCAAATGAAGAGAACTCTATAAAACAAATGACGGAGAAGGCAAATGGAGAGGACCGGTATGCGTAAGGTTATGCTAACAGATTTTTCTTATGGGAGTTGGGATACCCAGCTCGAATACAGAGTGGTAGCTCGACCTTGTGAGGCGATCTGGGAGATAGATTTTCTCTGGTTTGTGTGCATGGCCCCTTTGCGGCTCAAGGGGCTCAAGGGGAAGAAAAGTACCCCTAGCATTGGCTGGGAGGTATTGGTGAGGTCTCAGTGGTTAGAAAGAAAGCGCTGGATGGAATGCAAGCGCAAGACAACCACTTTGCATTCTTCACCTCCGGTTATAGTACACATGTTTAATTTTGCATTGTAATTTGAAGAAAAAATTATGCTTATGGATTTAAATGACGATGGAAATTCTAATAGATAATTGAACCTGGAGGTGTGTGATTTTACTTAGTACTTTGATATGATAAGGAAGAGGCCCGAGTGTTTAATTTTCGCAAGGATGTTTGGTATGTTCTAGGGTAAACTAATACTAGAAATCTTGGTGTGTAACCTCTGATTATATTTTTTCCTTAACTCTCGTTACCGATAACAACACTCGTACTTCCATAATCCCACCCGCATGTGATGTGTGTGTGGTTAGGAGTATTTTGTTCTGTGATACTTGTCCCACCTAAAATTCTTGCTAACTGTAATTAAATCAACATCTTGAACCCCTAGACTTGATCCAAACTCATGCCCTTTAAGCTTGAAATCTGAATGCCTTGCGTGTCGAAGGGTTCTTCTACCTCAAACTCCACCCAGGGTCATTGTTGCAGAATCCTTTGCTTTTTTGTTAAGTATATATAGCTTGAAGTAACTCTGTAACACCTTGTTCCTTCAAGAGCACTTGCAATAGAAGGGAGGATCATAACTTTTATTTAAATAAGAACGTGGTCGACCCTCGCTCTTCCTGTTTTCCCTGTGATAGGTTACCTGGATTAAAGAGTTGATCAGAGGTGAGTTGTAGGGAAGGCGAAGTTTGTGCTCCGTCCCTTGTAGGTAATTCATCCCAAATTCATTGCGTGCCTTAGTCGCGACTAGGACGCCTCTCGGTATTTGCAGTTGGTCGTTGAGTAATCTCGTAGCTATGGGATTGAGATTTCTAGTCTAAGAGGCGTTTAGCCATTGGTCTACTTCTTTTAGAAATCTCAAGCCTTCCCTTCGGGTTTTATAATCCTGGTTATCGCCCTCTTGGAGATTACTCTTCAGTATATACTCTGTGATTGCCTCATCCTCTCATCAGTCGTGCATCCAAATACCTCCTCTTACAGATCCCTGATCGCCCATCTTAGTTCGGTGAGGGGATGTTTTAGGTGTAAATCCAAGGAACTTAGGATTTTCCTTAAAAGTTTGTACATTTACATTCTCCTTGAAGACATGCATAAACTTGGGTGTGATTTTTAAAACATTAATGGTTTCCTTGAAAATTGTTGAATTGTAACTCTACTTTTATTTCTGAAGTCATGTCTTAGGTGTAAATAATATGAAGAATTTCATTAAACAAGAATAGACTAAAGTGAAAGAAGATGTTGATAATGAGATATAATTCATACTTTTATTATTGCATAGATATATATTATATGTAATTATGAAGAAGAAATGATATTCTGAGCAGTACAAGTTAAGGTGAAGATGAGGTATTAACATTATGTGCACCTTTACTTTAGATCATATCTCAGGTGTAACTATAATGATGACATATCAACTAAACAACCTTAGTTATTTTGAAGAATAGTTTAAATTTTAGATCTTGCAAGATACAAAGGTTCTAGTATTGATTACATCAACCCTATGAGCTGATCATAGTATTATAATATATAATGGCGAAGTATAAGAAGGGGATCATAAGGACTTAAACCTTCAATTGCTTAAACATAGTTAATATGCTTGTAATTGTTGTAAGTTTTGATGACCACTCGTGCTCAAGAATTTAGGTGAGTGTGCAAATCACTTTTTCTTAGGTAGTAGACTTGGTAATTATGATCATCATGTAATGTATGATAATATTGATTCTTATAATTCTTGCGAAATTGAATTTTAGGTAATTAATGGGGTTTAGATTTCAGACTTCTTGCGCAACGGATTTCATGTCATAAATTGAGTTATAGATTTTAGATTTTTGCGCAATTGGATTTTATTTATTGAATTATGGGTTAACAACACTTATTGGCGTCATTGATATATTAATGGATGATGGACTACTATATTTACTTTCATCGTTGGATTTATCAATGGTTAATGGATTAACAACCTTCATTTGCGCCCTTAAATTTATTAACGGATGATTGATGTAGACGTTAACTTATTGTGCTAATGGATTTATGTCTTGTATGATGGTTTATAAATGGTTTATCTTGTGCCTTGTCTTATGTCGTTGCTTGATTGATTTAGTGATTAAGTTCTCTTGCGCCATGGAATGTTATGTTACATGTGTTTCTTTATTAGAACGTTATTGCGCCATGATGGTCGTTAATGATGTTGATTTAGCTTAGTCGGCTTGGACTTGATTGTGTGGGTGGGATTTAGACACCTCCTTGTTCCTCAGAATAGTCACTGGCCTTGAGACCTTAAATGGTTAAAATCAATTGGAACCTAGGATTGAGAATTTGTTATGTGTCCTGGAAGTCCTAACCTTGCAGGGTAGGTTGGGAGGGTAGTAATCTATGTGTTCTTGTGATTATATTTATGATCCTTATGACTCATTATGGTGTCTCATGGTTTCTTAGTGATATCTGATGATGGTCCTTATGAGATGCGTTGAATGTTTAATATTTCTACTGCTATGTGTCGTTATTAATGGTAGAATGAAATGATGTTGGGTTGTTGTTAATTAATATATTAATACTCTGATGTGCGTGTCATGGTTCATGGTGACGAGGTGTCGATAATGTGTAGTATTGTATTATTAAAACATTATTATTGCTTCGTTAGTATATGTGATTGATGTGTCGACGATGTTGACTATTTATTATGATGTTTTAATTCTTCCTAACACAACTTTAAAAAGAAAAAAAAATTGACCTGTTGTACGTCGCTTGGTTGTTGTAACAGCCAGGTCGTTACAAAGAAAAAAATTGAATTGACAGACTTAGGAAATTTTCATTATTTTCTTTGTCTCCAAGTCTTGCAAACCAAGGAATTAATTTTCCTTTACCAATCTAAGTATGTGTGTGACCTTCTTTTTCATTTTCACATGGAATATTGTAAACCAACCCCATTTCCTCTCTAGTATAGAGTCAAACTTGTTGCCACCTATACTACACCCAAAGTAGATGTCACTTTGTATTGTTAATTGGTTTCCTTTTGTATTTGAATCATATCCATCTTTATATTTCCTTTGTTGTTGGTATTTTTTTTTAATATATGCAAACACCCCATGAGAGCCATTGGAAAAAAAAGAAAGAAAAAGGATACTTTGGTATATCAAATGTAGAGTTTAGTTTGGGATACATTATAATTAAGGGAGACTCCTCTATTGGTTGTTTTCATTAATTCTAATTGGGATGACAGCCCTGATGATTGGACTTCTATCATAGATTATGTTTTTATTCTTGGTTTCATACCTGTCACTTGGCTTGTAAGAAGCAACATGCCCTTCTCTTTCATTAGTTGAAGCAAAGTATTGAGCAATAGTTACTGCAATTCTAGAAGCTTTGTGGCTTTGGTATATATTTTCATAGTTTAGATTCCAATAGTAGCATCAGACCACACTATGGTGTGATAATCAAAGTTCCATTCAAATCACCAAAGATATCGTTCAACATGAACAAAAAAACATATTGAGATACACATGCACTTCATTAGAAATCTTCTTCATGGTTACATTCTCAAAGTGATCTATTTCCCTACAAATGATTAAGTTGTAGACATTTTCATAAAGTCTCTTACGTAATCAAAGTTTTCCAAATTTCAATCTATGTTAGGAGTTCAAAAAGTTGTCATTGAGGTGGGATAGGATCTAATGCCTCTTTCCTTGTTCTATTGTGCCACCTTTGTAAATCCTTCAATCTTGTCCGATATTTTTCTTAAGGGGGGATGCTAGGAGATTTAAGATCGAGTTGGTTTAATGTGCCTTTAGGTAAAGTTTGTTTCTTTAGTATTCATTTTAATTATCTAATTCAACATCCATGATTATGTTCTAGACATAAAGTGATTTGATGGTTCTTCTTCTCCTTGATACTAATTACTATATTGATTCCTATCTCAACACATTATCGGTTCATGATCTCTATTTAAGGAGCATGGAAGGTCAATTTCTATTTATCTATTGTGTGAAAATCATATGTAAATTTATTTTTTTCATTGATATATTTCATCTAAGTGGTCACATTGGTTTAGGTTATGTATTTTTTTCCTCTTTGATAGTTTTAACCATGTAATACATTGGTGTATTGATATTTTATCCATTTGTGTGAGTATTTTCCTAAAGGTTTTCAATCTGTGTGGATATACCTTGTTTATAAAACATGAGGCTTTCCTAAAGTTTATTGAAAAGTGGGAGGCATGAGATAGAAGGAAACACAATGCAAACATGGTTAGTTCTTAATCATAAATCCCTGATGGCATTGAGTCAAGTTGATCATATAATGGAATAAAAATCATCACTCGAATTATTCATCATAATGGGTTGCAACAACATTTCAACCCACACATAGGGCCATTCCATGCATTGGTAGATGTCACATTACTTGGTGTAGTCTATAGTGACTAAATTCTTGTGTGTACAACCCTCTACATAGTTTCCTTTCCTATGTAGTATACATTGCTTGGCCATCATGGTCCTTTGAAATAATATCCAAGCACTCACGATCAATCACACATCCCTGTAAAATCCCATATGTCACCAACTTAAACAACTTTCTTCTGATTAACTAATATCTTTTCATGTATAACATTAATTGTCTTCATCACTGTTGGTCATAATCCTTAGGCACCAAACTTGAATTCAGGAATTTAGTGATCTCAATGAAGAAGTATAGAATGGATTCCATGTGAAAGAGATTGATGTTGAGTAGTTCATCCAATGTCCCAAAAATTTCTCCATGGTGTACCTGGAATGGATGATTGGGCCCAACATTCTACTTTCTTGGCTTCACATCCACTTCAAATCAACCCCTTGAAACAATCACATTCAATGATATATCCACCTTTTTAATATTGTCTTGTTGACCAAATAATTCAACACTGATTGATCTATGAATATCTTCAATGCACGACCAAGTAGATAATGTTGGAAATCATACAATGCATATTCCATGGCCAACCCTCCTTGTTCCATGGTAGTGTAATTATTTTTAGCATGTGATAGCTGCATGCTTGCAAAGTAAATTGGTTGATCAATTGTTCCTTTCCTAGTTGCACCAAAACATTGCCCAATGTGATGCTAAAGGCATCCACATAGAAATGGAATATCTTACTCTAGTTTGGGAACATTAGGATCAATGTAGTTAGTATATGATGCTTCCATTATGAAAACCCTACCTCAAATTCTTTTGTATAGAGAAATGGTACCTCCTTACATAGTAAATCCTTAATTGGCACAATCAATTCTGTATAGCCTTGGATAAACTGTGAATAGTACTCAGTATGTCCCAAAATATAGTGGAATGATGATCAAATGCTAGGTGCAAACAAGTTGAAAATTATTTCAATCTTATCAAGATCCACCAACAACCATTCCTTACATATAGTTGTTGGGTATGTGTTATATTCTTTGCATGTGTGTGTGTGTGGGTGCGTCAGATACGATGACTGCGTTTGACGATCCCTTCACCTAGGGCTCTGCCATTGCGTCGGGTGCTTCCTAGGGGGGTCCCAGGGGGGGCAGGTATGCCCCCCCATGGTTACGCGCATCGTTCGGCACTGGGCGTAGCCCAGGGCTGACGGGGTTCGGGCCAGCGCCCCGAGTACGCGCAGCGTTCGGGGCAACGCCCCGAAAATTTTTTTTGGGCGGTTTTTGCTATTTTTAGCGGATTTTGCTATTTTTAGCTGATTTGTAAATTAATCCCGGATTAAGGGATTAGGGTTTTGGTATCTATGGAATACCTAAAAAAATTGTATATATTGTATGACGAATGGTGAAATTCGATATAATGAAAAAGAAAGGTTTTCCCGGTTGAGGGTTTCCGGTAAAGGTCTCTGTGTATTCTGTGTATGAGCCATTGATTAATTTCTGTATTGCTTAAGAATA
>SNQJ01S0020539.1:57727-69429 GCA_010110895.2 Picea sitchensis | reverse complement strand
TAAATATGTATGTTATTAATTAGGTTGGAATTATTCTTTATGTTTCATGAAAAGACAATGGGATGAAAAGTTTTGTCTTAAGAAGAATTTTTGTTATCTTTGTATGGTTATATCCAAATCTTATAGTCTAGATAGCTACACTACAATTATGAACAATTTCATTGGTATGAAAGAACAACCGAGGTAGATTAATCAAAAACTTAACAGATAGCTTAGAAAAGATATTTTGTATACTAATTAATAATTAATATATGAGTAACTGAATTTACAAAAATAAAAAGTTTGAGAAATGAAAATATTTGATTAAATGTATTAGCAGTGGCATTGAATTTGATTGATCTAGTGTAGTTTCTATCTTTACTTGTAATAAGACTAGTTTTTCTATGTGGTAGGTTAAAAACAATATATTTGGTCATGGCTATTGTAATTGTCTCATTATAGTTTCTTTTCCTGTAGGATTTAGAAGTTTAGACAAGCATATATACTAATTATTTCATTAATGTTTTGAAACCAATTTAGGATTTAGTAATTAAAAATCAATTTCAGAGGAAGAGGAAACATATATATGGTACTTGTTCATAAGGAAGCCTAGGTCCAAGAACATGTTTTACATTTCCTCAACTTTTGAAAGAGTTGAGGCCGAGCTCTAAAGAAGGAAGTTGTCTCGTGTTTCCAAACATGATTTTTCTTGCTACTTCCATTAATAATGTAGATTCAGAGAAGGATAAGGCCATCATATTTGTGAAAATGGTAATAATGAATCCTCTTAGAGAAAACATGATCATAACATATCTCTAGCGAGCTTTGGGTATAGGAGATAAAAGATAACAAGGGAAGGGACTAAGGATGGATTTCCATCTTTGCAAATTATGTGGTTGTATCTCAAAGGTTGGTCTTGATTGAGTTATAATTTGCTTGCTTTGGTCAATGTTCATCAGTATTATTTATAAATACTTATATTAAAAATAATATAAGTATGCATATACAGGATAGAGGATAATATTTGTTAATCACACTTGTTAATATAACCTCTAAGTTCGACTATGTTCCATGTACATGAAGTACCTTGATGTTCTTGATCATTCAAGCGAAAATGAGAATAATGATGAGAGGTTGTAGTTGTTTATAATAAATTATATGAAATAACGTAATAAGAATAATGATGAGAGGTTGTGTTTGTTTATAATAAATTGTATGAAATAACATAAGCGTGTGCACTTTGAGATCAAAAGAAGGAGGCAACTGTACCCGAGTAAGCAACATGGCCTTTTCCCTATGTCCACCTGCCTACCTATGAATAATATAACAAAACATGGCATGCCATATATGGATGAGGTGGTGTTGTCTAGAATTGTTTGCAAAGAGTGTTAGCACCACGAGCCATCAAGCATGGTAGTATGGTCCAACATGCATGGTAGGTATGGTCCAACATGCATGCTTTAAATCATGGCATTTCATATGAAAATCAAGGCAGTGATCCCTAAAAGCTATAGCTTGGACACGTCGATTTTTTTAACCAAGGTTATGGATTACATTGTGTCCTTTAAGATGCAGGTCCAGGCCATGCATGCACTCGCAAATGAGTACTCAAATTCAATTGTTGACTCTACTTGCCATGTCTAAGAAACTTGTGAGGTCAAATATAAGGTGTCTCGGGACAACAACAATTGTTACACCATGGTAGATATGAACTTATGTAACACCGGTCAAGTTCACAACACTCTTCATATGTATAAGCCTAAGCCTATGAGGTGCAAAAGCATAAATCTTCTATTAAAATGAGTTCATATAATACTCTACTTGGACTAGTTTATAGAAAAAGTTGAAAATTTGGGTTAGCCCTCTCAACAGATTTTAACCTCCTTCCATAAAGAAAGAGAAATGTATAGATAGATAAATAGATATACATATATATTATAATCTAGGCATACTTTCTAATGTAAATATATGTATGTGTTTATTGGTAGTATGTCAACTTTTTAAATGTCAAAGTATATGGAGGCAGATCAATAACCCCTATAGGCATGTTGTTGCGGATGCAACTGTTATAGCAACATTTGCTTCACCCTATGCAAATTTGTTCAGAAGGCCTTTTCCATTTTCCTATGCAGACTTGAAGTCCCTTTTTGCAGTTCCTGGAGCTAAAAATAATATTTGTCCACATATACACACCCTAACTATTATACAACATGTGTATATGTAGGTTGCACCATTGCAACCCACATACATCGAGTTTTGGGCCCAAAATTAAAAAAATGGTGTCAGATTTCCATGTCACATCACGAGATCCATGATCCTTGAACTTCCATATACTGGAAACGTTCTGACTCGGCCCTTCAGTTCCATTTGAAGGTTATAAATGGGCCATATCTGAGTTGTGGAAAAGAGGAGAAGAATTCAACTTTAAGAGCAAAGTTACTCTGGATAAATTATTCACTTCATATTGAGTCTGCATCCATATATCCTTTTAAGTATGAACACATTGTTTATCCCCCAAGCTCTTGCCTCCTTGATTGAGAACCTCATTGTCTATCTTATATGAGCTTGCTTTTGGTGGAGGAATGAAGTGGTGGAGGCCCAGTTAGAAGGGACTTAGTTTCTTAGTGCCAACACGAAAGTTTGTCATTCATACACTTTTGTTGATTACATTTTAATAGAAATACTCTTTTCTCATCCAATTAATGTCTTGCAAATATTTGAATTGTTATTCCATGTTCATATTTGTTATGAATAATGATGGATTATGTTATTGAATGTGCTAACTTTATATATTATCACCATATGCTTGCGTATCTTGGTTGTTGAGGACAAGTTGCAGGTGTATTGATTTGAGTTAAGTGCTCAATGATGGAATTCATCGAACATCTGGACGAGGTAGGCTCTTTATCTTGTCTTGTTAGCATATTTGTTTATATAGAATATTTGATATTAGAGTTGATTTCTACAGTAATTTTCGTCTGTTGTGGTTTACCCCATGCCATAGAGAGATTTTCCTCGTAACAAAATTGGCGATCATACTAGGGATATAATCTTATTTTCAGGGCTTGGAGTGTTTTTCACATTTGATTGCTCTCATTCATATTGAATTTCTTGTCGTCAGATTGCTTGACATCCTTTGTTCATTTTGAGTCTAAGTTTCTTAGCCTTATCCTTAACCTGGCAATGTTTCAATACTTATACGCGAGTTTTTTCCTAACAGTGGCGTACATACGCACGTTGTCATTCTATAGGAAGCATATATATGTGTTTTTCTCGTGTACATCATTCTTGTATGCTTAGTTGTTGAGTTTGATGTTTGTTGGGTAAGTTTTGATGGTTGCTGAGTTTTCTTAGGTCTCTATTATGACTGTTAAGTGCCTACAAAGTGATAGGGAACTTTTCTTTGGTTGAATTTTCGGGCGGTGCCTTTCTCATCATCCTTTTCATTGATTTTCCTTGCATCTTGGGCTGGGTCTTTGCTTCTTGATATCCTACTTAGTTTGTCTCTGTTTACATACAGTAGAATCTTTATATCAAGTTGTTGTTTAGTCCTTGGATTTTCATTCTTTTATATTGAAAATACAAAAATAATAAACATTCTTCATTGTTGGCATTTGATCTTTTGGGTTCTTATCGTCGATCTTAGTACATGTATGGAAATATTGCATCTTATTTTGAATTGCAAAATTAAATTAAAAATTGCATTTTGAAAAACTTATCATTTATTGGGAATTGAAGTTAGGACCTTGCATTTTATTCATATTAATTTATTTTACTTGTTGAGTCACAACATCATCAGTTTCACTACCGCACCTTTTTGAGTAAGCAAGGCCACTAAAAGAAACGCTGATAAATTTAAAATTGATTAGAAATGATTTTAATTTTAGGGTGTAAAAACTAGCTTAGGATTTAGAGCCTTGGAATAGGATTTTGTGAGTAAACTTCTCCAAGGCTATTAAATCAACATATGTGTATGACTAAGGGAGTGGTGAAATCCATTGTATAATTGGTGAAATTAGGAGGCTCCGCTTACATCGGATTTAAGCACGAGGTCATGTGAAGTTGGTTGAGGGGATATTCCCCCCATATCTTCTTAGCATCAGATATATTTCTAGGGATCTATTCGTATATGGGGATCTTTCTAGTACCTTTACCTCTGTGAGAAGCAGTGCTTTCAAGGTTTTGGGCTTTGTTACCCTGCCCATACGGTGGACCTAACTTACGACTGTTCACTTTTGCATCGGTTATATCGTGGTTTCTTAGTTGCTTGACATAGGTACCACATAGGTTACTTGCAGGGGTTATTCTGCAGGTACCCTGAGTCAGATAAGGGTCGGACATCACACAACCTCTATGGAGCATTACCTCTCCAGGGGGATCTGACCGGCAGGTTGTTAAGCCCATGAGGGACCTTATAACTAATTATGTTACCTCCAATCTTTGGTAGGGCGTCTCGGGCCCCTCTTGGACGAGGCATACTTACTTTAGGGAGAGAGGCCCCTTTCAGCCCCTTTATCTTGTTTATGTGCATATTGGCCATTTGTTTATTTTGGTGTGCTCTTTGATCATTAGTTGAACTTAGGATTTTGTATTGCACCATGAATTTTCATTATTATGGATAGTGGAGTCCCTTTCACTCCCTCATTTGGCGCTACCTCCCCCATGGCATTCGCTCATTTCATGGGTACGAATCCGTCCATGTTCATAATGGTATACAAAATCATGATACTCAGTTAATATCTTGGGTCTCTAATCATCTTCCTTTGGATATGCCAAACGTGCCTTCACCCTTTCCATCCTCTCCCTCACTAGCTTATATGAATCCTAGTTTCAGATCTGGGGGCATGATGACTCCTTTTCTACATATTCGTTCGACAAGATTCATATCCCTCAACCGACTCTCACAGTGGGAGGTTGGAATCTCCCTTCTTATGGATCCAATCCTAGCTTCACTTTTCCAAGAGAAAGTGCTCAAATGGGTGGTTATTCTACTTATTATGCCCCGTCTGTATATCCTTCGTCTTCTATGCCAGTTCCTACGAACACTTTTCCCATGACGGAACCTCCACCTATCCTATAGTATTTCATACAGATGGAGTCGGTTTTATGGTATGGGCTACCCCATTCACGGAATCCCTTCGCCTGGTGGCATCGTATATCCTCACCTGAGTAACCCTTGTCACGATGTTTTCTCTTCGCAAACATATGCTTCGGTGATGATGCATGTACAAACCTCTATGAATCAAGTTGGAGGAGGATACTACCATGCCAAAAAAGGCCATGGTGTATACCAGAACCCTTCCTAGCCTGCAATTTCTCAAAACTAGTCTTTCCCAGGACCTTGGTCTCAAATGCCACAACCAACCTTCGCCACCAATTCAGCCGCTGCAAGTCATGCTAGGGGCACAAATCTAGTCGCCATCAGTCATACAAACATCACATCTCCAACCACGGTCAACTAGGTTGGAGAATCATCACCAACCTATATACATCATGTTGGAGATGAACCACTAGCCTCTGCAAGTCACACTGACAGCATGTCGTCAACCATTGTGAGTGATGTTGGGGGCATTCATATGATTGAGAAGCCTCGACGTATAGGACGTAAGCCCAGGTTCCTTTGTAGGCTTTTCCAATGAGTTCATTTAATTCTCTTGTGCCCTACTACTGTTGTAGTAGAAGAAGCACAATCCTTGTCTAATAACCCTTCGGGTTTGGAGTTGTATTTGGTTTCCCAACCTTCTAATTCTTCTTTGGGTTGTACAACAGTCATGTCGATGAAATACTCGGCTGAAACCACTCTTCTTTTGGGGGATGATGCATCTCCCGACTATGTGGTCTCGCATGTTGTTCAACCAACAATCATGCCAGTGCAATCTTCGCCTGACACCACTTATGTTTTGAGGAGTGAGGCATCTTTCGACCATGTCATTAACATTTCTAATCCTATACCTTATGAACAAGAGAGCATTCTAATCTCCCCGAGTATGTTCCTTCCAAGTCTTAGGGAGGTTTCCTTTGACTAGGATGGCCTTGTGGGGTATCAAATTCCTTCTTCTATGCCTTTTCAAATAAGAAGCATTCTCTGATATATCATTGAGAAGGTAACCTCCACGAGTATTTTATCCCCCTCTACTTGGAAATCTCTGGGTTTTCCCAATCTTGTGTCAATTGTTCGTAAGTTTTTTACCTTTCACAGAAGTCCTGTACAGGAGCCTTGACCTCCCCCATGACATGTCGCTTAGAAAAATCCTAACGAGTCTAGTTTAAGCTCATTTCCGACTCTATAAAAAGGTGAAAAGATTGTCGAGTGAACTTGTCTCTTTCACACTCGTAAATTAGATTTGAAAGGACGTCTATTTGGTGTAAGTTTACCCCTTTTTTCAAACGAAGTAGACTAAATTTACTAAAAAATGACATTTTTCGGCGTTAAATTGTAATTGCATCTCATTCTCTTGCTTGCAGTATTGACCCTATTGTCGGTTCTCGATTTCGTATTATAATCCTATCACTGAGAAACAATTTACATCATCAGCCATGCAGAGCCTTGTTTATATCCTTTGCAGCTTGACACCCTATACCCAAGAGGAAACATTCCCCCGAGTGTCCATATCCTGCATGCACCTCCTTGCATTGAGCATAGGTATGTTCCACTGTTGGAACTAGTTGCTTACTAGCGACACTCATTTCCTCCTCTGTATCATAGCATTCATTTGACTATGAATAAACAAAAAAAGATGGGCGGGGAAAGAATATTTTCTTATATTGGCAGCAGTCGTGTCGCCTTTCAATAGAGAACAAACTTTTGTGTCCACTTGTCATCAAAATTTTGGATTTAGCATGAACTTAGGAAGTTGAGCTCGTTACTTAAAGTTTACTCCCTCGACTGGTTACTCTTCAAGTCCCTATGGAGAGTTTGAATGGTGCCTCTTGCATCACAAAGTTTCATCATTGAGTCTATGCTACCAGAGTCTTCCATATGTCTCATGCTCTTGTTCAAAGGATGTCTATCAGCCTGTCTCAGCCATTTCCCAGAACTCTTGACTTTGCATGTCGATCATACCGTCGATGTGTCTTAGAGTTACATGAGGTTGTAGTCCTATCGTGCACCCCGGTCCTAATTTCATCATTGGTAGGTAACCTTGAACCCAGTAGTCGACATTTCATCATTGGTCACTGATTGGGGGGTTTCCCTTGTGTTCGACGACACGAAATCTATTCACATATTGGGATTCGTGTAGTGTCTTAGATGCCATTAGTCTTATTGGTGGTTTCCTCGCCTTTGTCAATAGTTTTCCTTATTGGTTTCTATTCAGAGGGTCTTTTTCATGTACCTCTTGCATCTGACACACGTGAAAGATGCACAAGGTCGTTGGTTCATGAATATGTTCTTCATTCGATTTCCTCCAAATCATCAAGCTCCTTCTTTGTACCTCATGCTAAATGATGAGAGATGCCTCAATTCTCTCCTTTCAGCGGGTCTCCTTCCATCGACTTTAGCCCATCTATTTTGGAAATGAGACCTAGAGTCCTATGAATACCTAGAGGCTTGCAGTCATTAGTGGTAGGTTCTCCCACCATCGACAGTTGGGAATACATAAATATCTCTTGATCAATGGATTCTTCAAGTGTTCGACCTCGACACCTTTATTCACACTTGTAAGAATGTATTTGGTGCCTTGATACCTACTTTCATTATCGGTAGATCGTCTCGCGTTTGTTAACGATATACCTTAATGATTGGTAATCAAACGAAGTCTCATTGTGTTCAACCTCAACTCCTTTATTCAAACGATGTAGACTTGCACCTTTGGCAGATCGCGTAGCTATATCCCTCGCTCTCAAACTCATGAAATTTTTAAATTTTGTATTTTTAAATCATAATTTTCTTTTTTAAATGTTTTTTTTTACAAATATAAGAAATAATTAGCTGACACAAGGGGATATTAACTCCCATTTTCTAACCAATCCAAAATTCAAATACCCAAATTGAAAAACTCATGGAAATATCATTATTATTATTTTTTCTGTAAACTTTAATTATCCTCTTAAATTGAAAAATTCATGGAAATATTATTATTATTATTATTCCTTTAAACGTTAAGTGTCCTCTCAAATTGAAAAATTCATGGAAATATTATTATATATATATTTTTTCTGTAAACTTTAACTGTCCTCTTTATTTAAAGTTTGGCGCTACTGGGGAGGTATGTAATATAGAATGACAAGTTAATGAGTATATAGACTCAAGAGTCACTTCTCATGAGACAAATGGGGAAGTTGATAGATGTAACATTCCCATATTTGCAATGACAATTGGTGTAAACTAGGGAACTATGATGAGTCCTTGGTTAAGGGAAGGGCTCAAGTTGTTTACTCTCCCCGAGTATGCTCCTTCCAAGTCTTAGGGAGGTTTCCTTTGACTAGGATGGTCTTGTGGGGTATCAAATTCCTTCTTCTATGCCTTTTCAAATAAGAAGTGCTCTCTGATATATCATTGAGAAGGTAACCTCCACGAGTATTTTATCCCCCTCTACTTGGAAATCTCTGGGTTTTCCCAATCTTGTGTCAATTGTTCGTAAGTTGTTTACCTTTCACAAAGTCCTACACAAGAGCCCTGACCTCCCCCATGACATGTCGCTTAGAAAATTCCTAACGAGTCTGGTTTAAGCTCGTTTCCGACTCTCTAAAAAATTGAAAAGATTGTCAAGTGAACTTGTCTCTTTCACAATTGTAAATTGGATTTGAAATGATGTCTATTTGGTGTAAGTTTACCCCTTTTTTCAAACGAAGTAGACTAAATTTACTAAAAAATGACATTTTTTGGCGTTAAGTTGTAATTGCATCTCATTCTCTTACTTGCAGTATTGAGCCTATTGTCGGTTCTCGATTTCGTATTATAATCCTATCACCGAGCAACAATTTGCATCATCAGCCAAGCAGAGCCTTGTCTATATCCTTTGCAGCTTGACACCCTATACCCAAGAGAAAACATTCCCCCGAGTGTCCATATCCTGCATGTACCTCCTTGCATTGAGCATAGGTATGTTCCACTGCTGGAACTAGTTGTTTACTAGTGACACTTGTTTCCTCCTATGTATCATAGCATTCATTTGACTATGAATAAACAAAAAAAGACGGGCAGGAAAATAATATTTTCTTATATTGGAAGCAGTCGTGTCGCCTTTCAATAGAGCACAAACTTTTGAGTCCAATTGTCATGAAAATTTTGGGTTTAGCATGAACTTAGGAAGTTGAGCTCGTTACTTAGAGTTTACTCCCTCGATTGGTTACTCTTCCAGTCCCTATGGAGAGTTTGAATGGTGCCTCTTGCATCACAAAGTTTCATCATTGAGTCTATGCTACCAGAGTCTTCCATATGTCTCATGCACTTGTTCAAAGGATGTCTATCAGCCTGTGTCAGCCATTTCGTAGAACTCTTGACTTTGCATGTCAGTCATACCCTCGGTATGTCTCAGAGTTACATGAGGTTGTAGTCCTGTCGTGCACCCCGGTCCTAATTTCATCATTGGTAGGTAACCTTGAACCCAGTAGTCGACATTTCATCATTGGTCACTGACTGGGGGGTTTCCCTTGTGTTCGACGAAAAGAAATCTATTCACATATTGGGATTCATGTAGTGTCTTGGATGTCATTAGTTTTATTGGTGGTTTCCTCGCCTTTGTCAATAGTTTTCCTTATTGGTTGCTATTCAGAGTGTCTTTTTCGTGTACCGCTTGCATATGACACACGTGAAAGATGCACAGGGTCGTTGGTTCATGAATATGTTCTTCGTCCGATTTCCTCCAAATCATCAAGCTCCTTCTTTGTACCTCATGCTAAATGATGAGAGATGCCTCAATGCTCTCCTTTCAGCGGGTCTCCTTCCATCGACTTCAACCCATCTATTTTGGAAATGAGACCTAGAGTCCTATGAGTACCTAGAGGCTTGCAGTCATTAGTGGTAGGTTCTCCCACCATCGACAGTTGGGAATACATCAATATCTCCTGATCAATGGATTCTTCAAGTGTTCAACCTCGACACCTTTATTCACACTTGTAAGAATGTATTTGGTGCCTTGATACCTACTTTCATTATCGGTAGATTGTCTCGCATTTGTTAACGATATACCTTAATGATCGACAATCAAATGAAGTCTCATTGTGTTCAACCTCAACTCCTTTATTCACACGATGTAGACTTGCACCTTTGGCAGATCGCGTAGCTATAACCCTCGCTCTCAAACTCTGGAAATTTTTAAATTTTGTATTTTTAAATCATAATTTTCTTTTTTAAATGATTTTTTTTGACAAATATAAAAAATAATTAACTCACACAAGGGGATATTAACTCCCATTTTCTAACCAATCCAAAATTCAAATAATCAAACTGAAAAATTCATGGAAATATCATTATAATTTTTATTTCTGTAAACTTTAATTATCCTCTTAAATTGAAAAATTCATGAAAATATTATTATTATTATTATTCCTTTAAACTTTAAGTGTCCTCTCAAATTGAAAAATTCATGGAAATATTATTATTTTTTTTTCTGTAAACTTTAATTATCCTCTTTATTTAAAGTTTGGTGCTACTGGAGAGGTATGTAATATAGAATGACAAGTTAATGAATATATAGACTCAAGAGTCACTTCTCATGAGACAAATGGGGATGTTGATAGATGTAACATTCCCATATTTGCAATGACAATTGGCGTAAACTAAGGAGCTATGATAATTGTACATAGTAGTGGCTGGTTTTTTTAGATACCAATAAACATATTTAGTGATGAGGATCAGATATTGTTAGAAATTTGAAGGTTAAGTTGCATTTTAAATGAGTTTCATATGCACTGTAGACGGGATGCTTCTTTAAAATACCTTTGCCATGTTTGGATTTTAGGTAAAATTTATCTTACTACCACCACCAATGAGCAAACTACGTGTAAATAATTTTCATTGGCCATAGAACAAAGTGACTTTTTGGAATCCATTGATAACATAAACTATTTCCCTCTCCTTTTCCATGGATAACATAAACTATCCTAGTTGATTTCTACATGTGAGGAGAGAAAAATGTAATCAACATGATTGTGATTAATGAATAATGATCTCTGATAATGTGTGTTGATTGGTGATATTTTTTTGATAATGTGTATTGATTGGTGATATTTTTCAGAGATATTGTTATTCCTTTTATACGGGTGTATTTTAGGATTGACATGTACAAATAAATATAGAAATTGATTTATTTTTTTGTTTGTTTGTTAGTTAGTTCGTGACATGTGGGATTAACCTGTGGCTAAGAAACCATGACTCAGGGGCATCTAAGCTGTCAAAATCACTCGGGAATTGCACCCGGCCTGAGCCACACCAACCCTTAACATGGCTGAATTTTTTGTCCCCACAGGGTTCGAACCGATGACTTTAACATCGTGGAGCGCCTTAACAGCACATTCCGTCACCAACCGTCCTACACCTCGGGGACAAATATAGAAATCGAATTGTACAAATAATCATTTGCAATTGGGTTCCATGGAGTATAATGTGATAAGAGGTGATCAATTAATCCAATAGGAAGTATTAGTGCCTTTTCAACTTTTTTTAACCCTTTCTCATTGTTTCATCATATTTGGCAAAAAGCTATAGGTACATTGCCACCGTTGTGGCTTTTGTTGGGGTTTACATTGATGGTATTTTTTCATTGGTTAAGGGAAAGGCT
>SNQJ01S0020539.1:10961-57544 GCA_010110895.2 Picea sitchensis | reverse complement strand
TTTCATCATATTTGACAAAAAGCTATAGGTATATTGTCATTGTTGTGAATTTTGTTGTTGTTTGCATGAGTCGTATTTTTTCATCGATTAAGGCAAGAGCTCAAGTTCCTTTCCCTATCAAAATATTCTCACTTTTATATAGTAATTAGAATCTAGATCATATTCATTGGAAATAATGAAAGCAATGAGGTGATTAGTTGTTTCTATGGTCACGATGTTTCATGCCTCCATCAATAGTTATAAATAAGAGGGTTCTGAGCATTTGGTGTGTTATATGGTTTTGTTTCATTCATATTTAAACAAGTTAGTCATAAGAATGAGGTTTAGTGTTTGTTTAGGTGGATTTCCTTTATCAACAACATAAAGCAAGGAAGTTTCTGTCATACATAAAGGTCTTGATGACTTCATGCAATGTTCAAGATATGAATGAGACACTTAGTGGTAGAGTGGTGATAAATATTATTTTTAGAACAAATGAAAGATAGCATTACACAAAAAAGTAACAAAATATATACAGAAAACCAATTTCTATTACTCAAAGAAAGGTGAAAAACATTTTACATATTTGATACTTAGAATGATGGTAGCTATGTTTGAGGAGAGATGTCTTCTATGCTCATTCACAAAAACCCCATAAAAAAATGTTGAAACTACATTTTATAATAATGTCAACCATAACTTTTCACTCATTTCTCCATCTTTGGTTTTCTTTTGTTCATTGGAATGATAATTTTTCATTGGGCCTTATGCTCTTCCTAAGATGTCATAATTGTGAAAAATACATGGGAAGTACTCTAAGAATGTGTCATAATTTTAGGACTTGAAAATTGTAAGTATTTGGACCATTTTTAAAATGACCCTAAATGATCATTTGGATCAAGTGGACTCTATTGAGGGTATGATAGCCTAGCTAAAGTAGAATGCTAAGAAGGAAAATCTTCATTGAAGATAATATCACTAAACCCTCCATGAGAATTTTAATGATTGAATATTAAACTACATGGATTAGAAGCCTAGAATTGACACTCCCTTATAATCCTTTGTAGATCACATGTTTGGGATAGACTTTGGTTAGTGGATTGTCTTAACAATAATTGCACTGAATACAAGACCAAATCAAGAAATAAATTGCACAATTTGGTAGTAACAAAACAAGTTATGTTCCTCCCTCAGTTGATGCCATTAATAAACACACATGTAATAAGAATGATGAAACCTCCAACTGAAGGAAAATTTGATAAAGCCTCTAACTAATGGATGAATTAGCAACATCAAATTCCCTCACCCTCTAAATACCTCTAAATAGAAACCCAAAGTATATTTCCCCTCTTGGACCTATTATATGTCCCCTAACGACCTTTGTTCTCTATGGTAAATTTTCTTATATGGACTACAATGTTTGCATGTCAATGTATGTGCATCGTCTCATATTTTGTTGGACAAGTTATGAAGTTAATTTTTGGTAGAGATGATTTAAGGCACAGGGAATTATGCATACTAGTTGATGGTCTTTATTATTTTTTAAAGTACGATAGAAAGGCTTAAATCAAACGGAATTAAAGGATTTTTTTATTTTTTAAGTATGTAGATAGAGTTTATAAATTGAATTTACTATCAATTACTCATCTAAAGCACACATACCTTAGAAAATGTATTTGTCTTAGGAGAGTTAGGGTTTGATGAGCTTGTGCATGTGCCTAGTTCTGCACTTTTCATTTTTCCAGCTTAGATGGCATGTCATGGAATTCACTGTCTTGTTTTCACCCACCATAAGGCTTTTGAAATCCATTTATAACTTCTCCAAGACCCAACGATGGGCCATTTGACTTATCTTCAATTTTGGTAAAGACGATAAGTTAGTGGTTGGAAATCGTGAACATAATGGTCCCACCAAAGGTGCCCTATAAATTTGTAATGAAGTTTTAACATGAGGTAATGATAATCCCATGGACGATACTCTCCTTTATATATTCGTCTTTACATATAATGAGATTCACGATTTGTATAAAAAGCATAGACTACTTTCATATTTTGTTGGTTGTGTACCTTCAAATGCTACGATTAAGGCTATGATCAAAGAGGTATGGGAGTCACATGGATGAAACTAACATAGTGCATATACTCTAACAAAAAAAAATTCTTCTTTTTTATCCTTGATGAATCACACTTTGCACCCATCGCTATTTTTGGACCATGGTTCCATCATAATAAATCTATGCTTTTTTTCTTCAATTTAAAATTTTTCTCTCAATTAAACTACTAAAATTTGCTTCTCTCTATGGGTTGAGTTCCTCAACCTTCCCATGAAAATTATGTGTTTAATTTACCTACTCCAACACCTAGGTATCTTATTATTTAGTGATTTTCTTACTACAAATTATATTAGTAGTTCACAAAACAAAAATAAACCGGTAGAATATTCTACTTAATACAGATAGTGGAAGCAATCATGGAAACCAAATCATCCACACATAAACACCAATATTTTTTGGTAGATACTCCTTGAACAACCCTGGAGGGAAAACCAATACTGAGATGATTCTCTTATGATAAAATCAGGGCTCCCCTAATAGGGATAATGACCCACTGAGAGAAATACAAGTGCAAACAAAAGTGGAAAAGTCTGTTCTATTATACAACCCAGATTTGGCACTCTTTTTGAGGTGTAGGTGCCTTTCCTTAACAAAAATCGTGTATGCGCACCAGTCTCAACTGAAACCCATGTACACTACCTCAAGGATTGTACGAAAAAATCTATATGGATCGATCCTTTCATGTGGCTTCGCTCTGCTGAAACCCACTTGTGACAGCCTTTGTTCTCTCTTCTCCTTTACCTGATTTCTAGATGGAAGTCCTTCTCCACCTATCTAAGATCTCCTTGAATCACAGTACTTCGTGATCCAACCCTCTGAGCAAAATTGCTTCTCTGCTCTGATCAATGTATCAAGTGTCTTCCTCCTTCGCCCTAGCCTTTGTTTTATAATATTGAGTTATAACCTAAACCTAATCTACAAAGTGATTGATGGTTGAGATTACTTCTCACCTCACTTGAGATCAATGGATAATATTAAATGTTAATTACTTTTAACATTTCCTTAAAAAACTCAACTAATTAATAAATGAACTTTACTTTAATAATTCTTTTAATTAAAGTAAAGTCTCAAGGATAGAAGGCTTTGGAAAATTTCCACACGTCTAGACACTTAGATCTGTGCGTAAATACATGTTCGATGCTACCTTCATACAACTCTATAAAACTGCAAAAACCCTAGTTTTACCTCGATACGACTATTTCCTTGAAATATGTCCTTCGATTTCTGCCTGTTGGGTATGGATATACTAATATATCTTGTAGATATGATATATCTGCTATCAATTTATATGGATATGAAATATGGCTTCCTCTCAGAGCTACTTCTCTGATACCATGTTGAATTTACCTACTCTGGAACGTAGGTATCTTGTTATCTAGTGATTTCCTTACTGCAAATCAGATTAGCAACTCACAAAACAAAAACACGTTGTTGGAATATTCAACTCAATAAAGATAACATAAGAAATACTAGAAACCAAATCATGCACACATAAACACCAATATATTTGGGTAGATACCCCTGAAAAACCCCTAGAGGGAAAGCTAGTACTGAGATGATTATATTATGATAAAATTAGGGCTCTCGTAACAAGGATAATGGTCCATTCAGAGAAATAGAACTACAAACAAACTTGACAAAGTTTTCTCTGTTGTACAATCCATATCTAGCACGCTTTTTGAGGTGTATGTGCCTTTCCTTAAGAAAACCCATGTATACGTGTCTGTCTCCACTGAAACCCACCTACATGACCTCAAGGACTATATGTAAAATTGCATACGGTTCGACCCTTTCCTGTGGCTTCACTCTATTGAAACCCACTTGTGACTGCCTCTATTCTCTCTTCTCCTTGACCTGATCTTTAGATGGACTCCACCTATCCAATATCTCCTTGAATCACAATCCTTTGAGATCCAACCCTTTGAGAAAAATTCCTTCTCTGTTCTAATCAATGTATCAAGTGTCTTCCTCCTTCACCCTAGCCTTTGTTTTATAATCTTGAGTTATAATGTAACCCTAATCTCTAAAGTGATTGATGATTGAGATTACTTCTCACCTCACTTGAAATGTAACCCCAACTTAAAGGATTACGATTGAGATTACCACCCCAATTTGAGATCAATGGCTAAGATTAAATGCTAATTACTTTTAACATTTTAAATAACCTTAACCACTAATAAACACACTTTTACTTTAATAATTCCTTTAATTAAAGTAAATTCTCAAGGATAGAAGGCTTTGGAAAATTTACACACATCTAGACACATATACCCATTGGAAAATAGTTGCCGATAATTACCAAAGCCTGGCAAAGATTGTGTCCCTTCTTTGAATGCATTTAATATTTGATAGAAAATTCTCTCTCATGAGCCCCCCTACTTATTCAACCCTTTGCCCTAGATGAGGATTTTTTCTGAAAACTAACATGTCAAAAGACCTTAAGAAACATATGCATTATATTAATTTTCATAATAATTTATTTCAATGTTAGAGCTTGGATCATAAGTTAAATGATTTTTTTCTTGTGGCTAATAAAAGCCCACTTGCAGCCCTATCCAACCAAGCTCCTCAAGCTCATGCATATCTAACTACTCAAGCCACTATTAAGTCTAATTGAGGTTGTGGTTATGTAATTTGTAAGAACTCAAGAATGTAAAGTTGGTTGCATCTCAAAAGGCTCAATCCATCTATATTAAAACCTCTAGTGTGCTATCACTTACTAACCCCATGACCTCAACCATTGGGAAGGAGGTGATATGTCCCTCCAAAAACACCTCTTGTCAAGGAGGTTTTAGGAGGACCACTCTCCACCTCCCTTTTGAACTCCTAAGAGGCTTCAAACCCTAAAAGAAGGCCAAGGATTTCACTATGAAAGGTTGATTTTATTCCTTATTCATGAAACATGTAGTGAATTCAAATGCTTACAAGGTATTATTTGTTTGGGTATTGCTGAATTAAGATGCTTAGATGATGGTTTTGTTAAAAATTTATGCATATAATAATACTACAGAGAAGGGCATTTTTTGAAATTGGATGGTCAAAGAACTCTTGGAATCCCATTGGTTGATGTATGGAAATTTTAATATTATGTACATTCAAAAGAACAAAGAAGGTGTGGCATGAACTAGAATGCCTCACGAGGAGAAAAATATTTAAAAGTCCCTTAAGACATCCTGGATTGGGTTGTATAATTCTAAAAAATATAATAAGAAAGAGTCCTCTAACTTTTATTTACATGGTTTGATTTTTAAAACAAAATTGAAAGGCTTTTTAAGAGACTAGATTAAGCCATGTTGTTTGAGAATAATACTTTCTACTTTGACTATAACAACACAAGGCATGCCCAAATCTAGGAAAGGACACTTTTTTTAGACCATTAAATGATTTAATGTTCTTTGTCCTAGGATCAAATGATAATGTGCAAATTATCAAGACCCGAGTTTTCTTGAATGTCTCATTTAAGAAACAGAGCAAGACACTTCCCTAAACTTTTTTTTTTAGCATACACCACATATCAAGAGATGGATACATGTCTAATCAAAGTGGCTCAAATTTGAGCATACACCACCTATCAAGAGATGGATACATGTCTAATCAAAGTGGATCAAAAATGAACTTGATATTAGTAGTTTTGAGCTATTTTTTTACACCTTTTTTTGTGCTTTACAATGTGCTTTTGGGGCCAGTTACACCAAATTTTAGGAGAGGCAACTCATTTTTATATTGTTGTTTCCAACAAGCTTAAGAATATATAAATCAAAGACTCGAGCGAAAAAGTTATGATCTCATCAACCATCTTAATAACCCCTCTGTACTCTTGTCAACCATCTTAATAATAAAAGTATATATATTTCCCGAAACATTCCACTCCAGTGAAAGTCAAACTTGACCCGAGTCAAAAGGAATTCAACTTAAAGTCAAACTTGACCTAAGTCAGAAGCTTATCTAAGATGGCACGTTAGGTCAAGGCCAAGCCCAATAAAGTTGCAAGTAGACTATCCCACCATGGTTTAATTAAGCTTTTGGTTTGTGAGATGTTGCAGAGACGAGGCAAAGAGTGGAATTACTTCTTGTTTTGGAATGATTTTCAGACTGATATACAACCAGAGGGTAAAAAGAGTCCTCGTTCCAAGAAGTCTTCTACCCCTAGAAGTGGAAAAAGGAGGAGGAGAATTGTCTCTCCAGTTCCAGTTAATCAACCCTCTCCGTATTCTAAGCTTAACAAAACTAAGAAGAAACTAAACTTCAGCAGTGAAACAGATAAGGCCGAAGAAACCCCAGTGAACAAGAGCAATCTTAATCTTCCTTACACAGACTCAGAGGATGAAGAACATCAAACTGAAACAGGGCATGAAGATTCAGTTACCATAGGGCATGAAAATTCAGTTTATGTAGATGTTTTCACAGCAAGGTATGATGACCTTCCATCACCTACACCTCAAGAAGAACAAGAACCACAAGTTGCATATGCCTCATCTAGCAAAAGAGTGAAGCAGAGTAAATCAAAGGAAATCAAGAAGCTTAAGAAGAAGTTAGCTCAATAAGAAATGCTAGAAAGGGCAATTGAAACCAGATATGAAACCCTATCGAAGAACTTTGCAAAAAGAAACTGATCCCTGGAAAGATTAGCGTATGAAAGCATAAAGGAAAAGAAAAAGAAGGACAAGATTGCAAAAGATTACAACAGCTTATGGAGAGTATCGTAGGGCTTGAAGAAAAAGGTCAGGGCTTTGAGGAAACAAGCTATGTCTCCAAAACACCAAGCTCGAGCACATGCTACTCTTGAAACCCTGGCAAAGGTGGCAGTTCAATGCAATAAACCAGAGGTAACCAGTAATCCTACAGTCTTTGAGCAAGATGTAGAAGCCTTAAAAGATCATCCCTAAGGTGTTTTTGAGCTATGACAAAAGGTATTTTTGAAAGTTTGATAATTTCACTAAAACAAACCTTCCGGTGGCTTACGTAAACATTTCAATTGTTCATTAGCCACCGAAAGCAGAGGTTTCGGTCGCTAATTGGTCTGAATTCTGTCTATTCTAGCTACCGAAAGCATTGATAGGGCAGAAAGTTTATATTTTTGCATAGATCCAAGTTTTCCTTGTCTAAAAGCCTCAAGAATGGTTCTAATCGATAGACAATAATTAATGACATCCTTATCAAGAGTTGGTTTTGATTTTGGAGATGCTTTACAAGACAAATAGGTCAAAATCAGTTAGCTATTTTCAGGGATATAAAGTTGTTTGACTGTCAGCAGGTGTCATTTTTTGACTCCTCTCATATCACATAAAATCCAGCAGCCTCGAAAGGCTCACTACATCTGCCAAAGAATCTGAAGGATATAAAGATCATCCAAGGATACGAATTGACCTAGTATAGACCAGGTATTTCAAGAAACACTTCTTCATTTGTTTATAGAGAACCTCTTGTCGAATCCACTTCTGATGAAACTTCTAGTTCTCAGAAAATTGTAATTTTGTCAGAAATATTGAAGGGTGATGAGCCTTCAATTTCTTCTCATCTTATAGATCCTATTTCTGATCATATTACTATATCCAACTTAGGAGAAGAAGTTGTAGAATCTATCCAAGAAGAGGACTCTTCCTCTTCCTTGAATTCTTCACAAACTGAGCCCGTTGAAAGTTTTTTCCATACTCATACTAGTTTGCCCGTTCTTGAAAATATTTTACAAGATCTTTCCTCTAAGGGTGAAGAACATTTCGCCTTGCTACTCGGCCAGTTTTACAGAGCTTCTTATTTCCCACCTTATTCAGGAACCACATTTCAGGGTAGTCATCTTACCAGTGCTTCCATTTCATTCCTTAGCAAAGTAAGACCTCCATTGTCCATAGTCCCACCTGTCCCATCTCAGTCGTCATCTACATAAGCTTCTTCCTCTACATCAACCCCCAAGATTTCCATGGTTTCTCCTTTGACAAAAATGGAACAGATCTTAGCCAATAGATATGCTCCTCTTGTTTTGCCCAATCCCTTATTAGCCATGCCAATATGAGATTATCAGAAATATATGCCCAAGTTTACTGGATCTGGATATTATACTATTGAAGAGAACATAGAGGCTTTCTGTGCCTATGCTGAGAACATTAACATTTCAGGGGAAGATGTTTGGACTAGAATTTTTGTACAGAGCTTGGATGGTCAAGCTAGGAAGTGGTTCAAGGAACTTCTAGCTAATTCAGTGGTAGGTATTGAGAAATTAGATGAAGTGTTTTTTAAACATTGGGGAGAAAGAAGAGACCTCTTGTATTATATTACTGAATTTGGAAATCTAAGAAGAGAAAATGGGGAATCTGTCTCAGACTTCACCAAAAGATTCAATAAGATGTTTGGCAAGATCCTTGCAGAGATCAAACCAACCGATGCATCAACAAAGATTACTTACTCTTCTGCCTTTGATCCAGAATTTTGCTTAATCCTTAGAGAAAGAAGGTCAAACACACTCGCTTTAATGTAAGATGTTGCTCTTGAGGTTGAATCTAACATTGTGGCATCCCAAAAAACTTAAAGGAAAGTTTGAAATAAAGAAGTCATCTGTTGATCCTCCTTCTCCTTCAAATACTAAAATGGAAAAGATGGCCAAGATGTTGGACAGCTTGACCTCGAAGATGTCAAAACTGAAAATTTAGAGTCAGCAACTAGCAATAAGTAAAGAGCCTAATGCCTATGCTCCTAGGAATCCCAATGCATTCCCTTACAGAAGGAACAACCAGCAGGTCCATATTCTTCAGAGAGACAAGAATGCAGCTGAAGACCAAAGGATCAGGGCCCACTTCCAAAATGCAATGCTAGAAGAAGAGAAGGAGCTATCTCATGATGAAGTTGAAGAAGAAGGTGACACCAATTGCTTTGGGGATGATACTGATTCCTCCTTCTTGACACAAACAGATTATAAGGAGGCCCAGATGAATGAGCAGATTAATGAGGCAAGCATTGAAGAAACAGAAGCAGAAGCAATTGCAGCCCCAAGCTAAAGAATAGGTGTCCCTCAGAGATCCTTCTAACGAGGTAAAACCTTCCGATAAAATATCATATTCATTTAATTTCAAATCAGAAATTCAGAAGGTAAAAATACCTATGCCATTGACTGAACTTATGAAGAATGACATATTCAAGTCTGTTATCCTGAAGTCCCTTCAGCCAAACACTCCCCCAGCTACTGATTATGTAAACCTTCAAGATGACAAGCCCGCAGTGACTATAGGACCTATGGTAGAGGACCAAGATGATTCTTGTCCACCCTTCTACATATCCCTGAATATCCATGACAAGATCCTTCACAACTGCTTGCTTCACTTGAGAGCATCACACAATCTTATGCCTAAAGCAGTGATGGATGAGATTGGGCTTGACATCACAAAACCTTACCATGATCTCTTCTCTTTCGACTCTAGGAAAGTCAGATGCCTCGGCCTCATAAAAGACCTTGTCATAAACCTTTCCCAGCTACCAATGAGAAGCATGGTAATGGATGTTGTAGTGGTTGATATCCCACCCAAGTTCGGCCTACTCTTGTCACGTTCATGGAGAAAAAGGCTAGGAGGTACCTTGCATATGGATCTTTCATATGCCACAGTCCTGGTGTTTGGAGGAGAGCTAAAGAGACTTTACAGAGAAAATCATCTTGCCTACATCATTAGTGATGGGAAGAATTATGTAAACCATCCCATCTGTGCATTAGACACAGACTTCGGGGCATGCATTCTGCAAATAGATGATTCTCAACCAACTCCTTTGCAGCTCACAAAGCCTACTTATCAACAGACTGATGGAGAGAGTACTCTCGTATGGAGCATGTTCTTTGATGGTGCCAGTACCAAAGACCTAGCAGGTGCAGGTGTAGTTTTGATTTCTCCTACAAAAGAGGTTATTCATTTGTCTTTTAAACTTAATTTCAAAACTACTAACAATATAGCAGAGTATGAGGCTTTTCTGTTGGGATTAAATTCTGCCAAGGAGATGGGAATCAAAGGTCTAAAGGTGTTTGGAGATCTAGATCTCATCATATAGCAAGTGAATAACACTTTCCAAGCAAAACATGTTAGGTTGAAAGCTTACAGGGATGAGGTATGGAAAATCAGGGACTCTCTTTCCATTTTTGATATTTCTTATATACCCAGATCTATGAATCACCTAGTTGATTCCCTTGCTGTCTCAGCCAGTATGTTCATTCCTCCCATGCCTCCTAGACTGAATTATGAAATCCAAGTCAAATATAGACCATCCCTGCCCGATAATATCAAATATTGGAAAGTCTTTGAAGACAATGATGAGCTTAATAGATTTCTCCAGGTTGTAGATGAATTTTTTGATATGCATATTGACCATGAAAAGCAAAATGTAGAGGAATCCAAAAAGCCTAAGCTGAAAAGAAAAATGGGTCAATATGATATTGTTCAGCTTCCCAACAATTATATACCTCGGGGTTTGGTGCCTCTTGAGAAGCTTTTCGACCAAAACGATGTGCCCTACAAACCTGATAAGAAGGAAGAGGATATTTCTATCCATGAGCACAATATAGGAAGATAGAGCCATCCTAAATTCATAAATCTATCCACTGAGTTAACTGCTAATCAGAGGTCAGAATATTGCACCATTATGAAGGAATTTGCTGATGTTTTTGCCTGGAAATACAGTGATCTAAAAACCTATGATCTTGATGTCATTCAACATAAGATTCCCCTTGAGAAAGACACCATCCCCTTCAAACAGAAGCTAAGACATATCAGTCCTCTCCTATTTCCTGTAATTGAAAAAAAAATCAAAAAGCTCCTCGATGCCAAAATCATAATTCCATTGAGATACTCTAAATGGATTACAAACCTAGTGATAGTGAGAAATAAAAATGGTGAGATCAGGTTATGCGTTGATTTTAGGAACCTAAATAAATGCTCCAAGAAAGACAACTATCCCCTACCCAAGATGGAACACTTGCTGCAAAGAATTTCAGGAGCCACTGTCATGTCATTCCTAGATGGCTTCTATGGCTATAACTAGGTTTCTGTACACCCTAATGACCAAGAAAAAACTGCCTTTACTACTCCTTGGGGTACCTTCATGTACGCCAGGATGTCATTCAGGTTGATGAATGTCGAGGCCACTTTTTCAGAGGGCCATGGACATAGCTTTCGTGGGAGAGAAGGACAAGTTTGTCCTCATCTATCTTGATGATATCACAATTTATTCTAGTAGTCATGAAGAGCATCTGAAGCATATGAAAAGAGTATTTTTAAAATGTAGACAGTTCAGGATTCCGCTGAACCCCAAAAAGTCTCAATTTGCTCTCAAGAAGGGTAAGCTCCTAGGCCACATTGTTTCAGCAAAGGGAGTGAAAATTGATCCAGCTCAGGTGGAAGCAATTCAGAAGTTGTCAATACCAAGGTCAAAGAAGGATATCCAATCCTTACTCGGTAAGATAAATTTTGTCAGAAGGTTTATTCCTAATTTCACTGAATTAGTGAAACATATAACTTCTATGCTAAAAAAGGGATCTGAGATAAAATGGACAGACAATGCAAGAAGTTCATTTCAGGATATTAAACAGGCTATCATGGAATCTCCCACTCTAATCAGTCCAGATTACACCAAGAATTTCTATATTTTCTCTTTTGCTTCCTATGACACAGTGGCAGTAGTCTTGTTACAAAAAGATGATGAAGGACTTGATCACCCGGTGGCTTTCTTTAGAAAATCACTCAGGGGATGATGAACTAAGGTATGACCCTATAGAAAAACAAGCCTATGCTCTCATTAAGTCATTAAAAGATTTCAGAATTTATATCCTCCATGCAAAGGTTGTTGCCTATGTTTTGTCAGCCTCTGTGAAGAATGTCTTGACCCAACCTGATATTGATAGAAAGAGAGATAAATGGATCGCAAAGTTGATTGAGTTCGACATAGAAGTGAAGCCCACTAAGATGGTAAAAGGCCAAGGCCTTGCCAAGCTCATGACAGAAGAGAGTTGTAATCTTTTGGACATAAATTTCATTGGGGAAAGTTCACCAAGTTTGCAGACAGGGGTAGCAGCAGAAGAGCAACATGAAAACCAACAGGTGGCCGAGAATTTTTCTTCACGTGAGTGGTATTCAGGTATTGTTCATTTTTTATAGAATTTGGAGGTTTCTCCTGAACTCAGCATGACTCGAGCCCGAGCCCTTAAGCTCAAAGAAATTAAATTCTGCATTAATGATAATCTTGTATTAGAAAGATCCTACTGGTTTACTATTGAGATGTTTAGACAAAGATGAGTCAGCTGAATTCATGCATCAGTTTCATTTGAGTATTTGTGGAGGCCATCATTACTGGAAGACCATAGCTCATAAGATCCTAAGGGATGGGTATTATTGGCCTTTTCTTTTTTTTCAGATGTGTGCGCCTTTGTGAAATCTTGTGATAAGTGCCAAAGATTCACAGGGAAGCAACAACTAAAATATCTACTCCTGAGACCTATTGTAGTGAATGACCCTTTTCAACAGTGGGGCCTAGATTTCATAGGCGAGATTAATCCTTCATCTAGTGGGCAGCATAAGTGGATCCTGGTAGCCACTGACTATTTTACCAAGTGGATAGAGGCAATCCCCACTAGAAATGCCACTCATCATGTCGTCATGAAGTTTTTCTATGAAAACATTCTGATCAGATTTGGTTGCCCAAAAAGGCTAGTGATAGACAATGCAACAACCTTCAAAGCTGATGCATTGGTTGACATGTGTAAGTCAATGGGCATTCAATTGGTACACTCTACTTCCTACTACCCTCAAGGCAATGGCCTTGCCAAATCATCTAATAAGAGTCTAGTCAGAATCATCAGAAACTTGTTGGAGGAGAATCAAAGGGGCTAGGATTCTAAACTAAAGTTTTCTCTTTGGGCTGACAGAGTGACTATCAAGAAATCTTTAGGAACTTCTCCTTTCAAACTAGTTTATGGCACTGATGCCATTTTCCCCATTCAACTAGTTCTACCAGTGGCTAAGTTCTTTCAGGAAGAACAAACTGAATCAAATGATATGGTGAGAAGAATGCTTGACTTGGTAGAATTGCAGGAGGTTAGAGAACAACTGGTGGATAAATCAGAAGTTCATCAAAAGAGGATCAAGGATACTTTTGACAGAAAAGAAAAGGAGGAAAACTTTCAGGTTGGTGACTGGGTTCTGAAATGGGATGCTCTCAAACAAGATAAAGGCAAGCACAGCAAGTTTGACTCTTTGTGGATCGGTCCTTTCATGATAACTCAAGTACAACACAACAACACCTTCATTCTGCAAAGTCTGGAAGGTGAAGAAATGTTTGGTGGCCCAGTCAATGGGCGTTTTCTGAAACTCTATTTCATAGATAAGGCTTCAAAGCTTTGTCATTGTAAATTTTATTTTCAGGTTTTTTTTGTTTTTGCAAAATAACTCCATGCTCAATGGAAGCACTAGTAGATAGATTTGTATTTTCTTTTTTAGAAAGGCGTTGGTTCTGTGGTTCTTGAAACCTCACAGGGAGGCTTTCACCCCCAATAGGAGCCAGTGTTATCTCCTCAAATAAATCAATCAAGTTATTTCATTTTAGGTGATAGGATGTCTTTAAAAAAAATACATTTTTAATTTTTAAATCTCATTTTTGAGAGCTTTATGCATGTAATAAAGTTAGAATAAACTTTTGTTTAGTTTTTATTTGATCTAATTCAAATCTCAGGTTTCGGTGGCTTAGGCGAACATTTTGATTGTTCATTAGCCACCAAAAGCCTTAGCTTTCGACAGCTTAAACAAAGAAATGCAGGGCTATTTTAGCCACTGAAATCGTAGGAACGAGGGAGGAGTCAGCACATCCTTTCACATGTTTAAACCGTCGGGTTTGAAGTTATATAATTGCAATTAGCTGCCGAAAAGACAGGAGAACGAACCGTTCATGACCAGAAGCTCATCTCTGCATGATATAGCAAATCTTTTCAGATCGTTGTTTCATCAAACTACATGGTTACGTACCTTTCAATCATCAACCATGATTGTTTCAAATCACAAGATGCTCTTTCACATCCCTTGTAATCAGAGCCACGATATGATTCTCGCCTCATTTTTCTCGTCCCTGTCACAGCTGAGCTGAATCTCCCTAAGTCTACGCTGTGTAATTTTCCCTCAAAATCCAATTTTTCAATCGCAGGTGTACAGGAGCATTACGACAGATGAAGAAAGGAGGATCAACTCTGAGGAAAGAGCTCGACGATATAAGTTACCTGGAATTACACCCAGAGGTATGCCAACTTTTCAGGGACGCGGGTTGCTATAATTTTTGTAAAAAATTACAGACTTCTCACCAGCAAGTGGCAGAAGCCTTTGCCCTGAATTTCGATGGAAGGAAAGCAGTCATCGGTCGAGATGAATTCGAAGTGGATGAAGCCCTCATAGCCGAGGTGGCAGAGCTTCCCAGGACTCGAGAAAAATGGTTTAAAACCAATGTCACAAAGAATGTCGAATTCAAGTCTTACTTGAAACCAGAACGTAGGGATTTGATATGGAAGAAAGACATTCCTATGTCTTTCCTTGAAGAGAAATGGCAACAATTACAAAAAGCCATTATGATCTATATAACTTGCGAAGGCAGATATAATAGGGTGTTGATTTACCATTTCAAACTCAAGAATCATTTTACTGGTAGAAACCCACTCAATCTGTCCTATTTTCTCCACAGAATCTTATCTAAGATGGCACATCAGGTCAAGGCCAAGCCCAATAAAATTGCAGGTAGACTGTCCCACCATGGTCTAATTAACCTTTTGGTTTGTGAGTTGTTGCAGAGATGAGGCAAAGAGTGGAATTACTTCTTGTTCTGGAATTATTTTCAGACTGATATATAGCCAGAGGGTAAAAAGAGACCTCATTCCAAGAAGTCTTCTACTCCCAGAAGTGGAAAAAGGAGGAGGAGAGCTATCTCTCCAGTTCCAGTTAATCAACCCTCTCCTTCTTCTAAGCTTAACAAAACTAATAAGAAACTAAACTTCAGCAGTGAAATAGATAAGGCCGAAGAAACCCCAGTGAACAAGAGCATTCTTAATCTTCCTTACACTGACTCAGAGGATGAAGAACATCAAACTAAAACAGGGCACGAAGATTTAGTTACCACGGGGCATGAAAATTCAGTTTATGTAGATTTTTTCACAGCAAGGTATGAAGACCTTCCATCACCTACACCTCATGAAGAACAAGAACCACAAGTTGCAGATGCCTCATCTAGCAAAAGAGTGAAGCAGTGTAAATCAAAGGAAATCAAGAAGTTGAAGAAGAAGTTAGCTCAACAAGAAGTGCTAGAAAGGGTAATTAAAACTAGATATGAAACCCTGTCGAAGAACTTTGCAGAAAGAAACTCATCCTTGGAAAGATTAGCACATGAAAGCATAAAGGAAAAGAAAAAGAAGTACAAGATCGTAAAAGATTACAACAGCGTATGGAGAGTAGCTCAGGGCTTGAAGAAAAAGGTCAGGGCTTTGAGGAAACAAGCTATTTCTCCAAAACACCAGGCTCGAACACATGCTACTCCTGAAACCCTAGCAGAGGTTACAGTTCAGTGCAATAAACCAGAGGCAGCCAATAATCCTACAGTCTTTGAGCAAGATGCAGAAGCCTTAAAAGATCAGCCTTAAGGCGTTTTTGAGCTAAGACAAAAGGCATTTTTGAAATTTTGATAATTTCACTAAAACAGACCTTTCGGTGGCTTAGGTGAACATTTCGATTGTTCATTAGCCACCGAAAGTAGAGCTTTCGGTCGCTAATTGGTCTGAATTCTGTCTATTCTAACTACCGAAAGAACTGATAGGGTAGAAAGTTAATATTTTTGCACAGATCCAAGTTTTCCTTGTCTAAAAGCCTCAGGAATGGTTCTAATTGATAGACAATAATTAATGACATCCTTATCAAGAGTTGGTTTTGATTTTGGAGATGCTTTACAAGACAGAGAGGTCAAAATCGGTTAGCTATTTTTAGGGATATAAAGTTGTTTGACTGTCAGTAGGGGTCATTTTTCGACTCCTCTCATATCACATAAAATCCAGCAGCCTCGGAAGGCTCACTACACCTGCCAAAGAATCTGAAGGACATAAAGATCATCCAAGGATACGAATTGACCTAGTTTATAGGATCTTTGCCTATTTTCTTGGGCCAGTTATTGACTCTCTATTTTAGGCAAAATTCGATCTAGTATTCTAGGATTTTGAAACTGTTTGTAAAGGCTATAAAGCCCAGAACATTTGATGAACAAAAGGTTCAATTTTGAGTTCTATAATCCACTGTTATTGTGATAAAGACACTTTCTTTAATATATTAAGCCTCCAAGCTTCTTTCATTGTTATTGTCAGACTCTCTTTCTATTCTTTTTCTATGCCTATGAGTTGAAATCATTTCTTTGTCTATGTTTAAAGGTTCCATGGTAACTGTTATCTTACCTTTGATATTTAAGAAAGAATCATAAGCATCCTTTGCTAGTTTGTTGACCCATCATATATATTATTTATGTGTGCTCTAGTTAATTGATTGGTTTTCTTATCCATTTGATCTACAAACCTATATGATAATATCTCTTGAAGGCCTTGTACTGCATGAATATAGCTAGACTGTCTTGAAGATACAATACAGTGATTTAGATATTCATCTTGATCCAAACCCACATCCATCATTGAGAAAATAATTACAAAAAAGTTAAGTTACCAGGCATCTCTGAGATACAGCCTAGGAGAGTTTCCTGGAGTGATAACACAATGATGGAGACATGGTTTAAGCTCTGATAAAGCAACAATCAAATATGATTTTGCTCTAATGCTCCATTGCAGTAGAGGATATTTAGGGCCAAAGTTTGTTAAACAATCAAATGTGATTTTGCTCTGGTGCTCCAATGTAGTAGATGGTCTTTAGGGCCAAAGTTTATTAAACAATCAAATGTGATTTTGCTCTAGTGCTCCAATGCAGTAGAGGGTCTTTAGGACCAAAGTTAGTTAAAAAAAAGTTTAGAAATCTATTTGATTCTTAGTTTGGGGCTTTGAACTTTGCATTATAAATTTGCCAAGTATAGTTCAATTCAGATGGTTGCATAATTTATGTTGTTACAAGTGTAATAAAACACAAACTATACGTTAATATTTAAAGTTGTCATAAATATTTAATTTAACACTATATGGATAAAATTTGTACATGGCTATCTTTTTATTTTATTGTTATATTTATTTACCTATAAGAACACTTGTTTTGCTAAATTGGAGTGCTTAAAAGTTATAAAGGATACTTAATTTAACATTGACAACTAAAATACATGTTTGACCATCTCTTTATTTCATTCATTTCCCTATAATAATAGTTATTTTACTAAATTGGATTGCTAATAGTTACTTTACTAAATTGAATTGCTAGTTTGATTACTTAATGTCATGCTATTTGTTTTTCAGCATTGCATATCCCTTTCACCCTTTCTTCCATATGGATTAAATTAAAAGTTTCATATTTGTTAACAAAAAGTTCAATGTTATGAGAGATCCGTTTCACATGGACTAAGTTAAAAGTCTTCATTTTCCTTTGTATAGTTATTAATAAATCAAAAGTCTTCCTTTTCCTTTTGTATAATTATTAACAAATCAATTCCGTTAAAGTCATCTAGATTTATTAAGTATCAAGAGATATCAAATATATTAAGTATTTAAAGATATCAAAAGACTCCAATTTTCCAAAAAAAATCAAAATTAAGTATTGACTAGTAAATATTGAAATAATCTTTATATATAAAGTTAGAAAATGGATGTCATTTCATTCTTCAAGGGTTATTTGTAAAAAAAAAACTAAAAATTAAATTAATAGCAAAAACTTTAATTCCTTTTTATGAAAGGTGGAAGAGGCTTAGATGTGCATGGAATGTTTCAAATTTGAAGCCGACTCTACAATCTTTCATCCTATGATAATGGCATATCTAAGGCTACCATCTATCCTTCCTTAATATTCTATGAATTATGTCTCTAATACTTTCATATGTTGTAGAATTTAATGCTACCTGGTTAACGAGATGTTGGAATGTCATACAACCTCTACATGGATGAAAAAATATAACTTATTTGGCATGGTTGGATCCTTATATCTTCTTAAGATTTGGATTGAAATGAGATAGTATGAGAAAGAAGTAAGGAATGTTGCAAAGCGGGAGTGTTAAGCACCCCTCGGAAAAGCCATAAAAATTTCCTAGAATCCTAAAGTGGCAAGTTTCTTCTTGAAACATTGCACATTTGTAAGGTTATAGGCATGAACTTAACACTTCAATATTCTAGGTACTTAGTGTTGGTAATCACAAAGTATTATGCCAAGATGAATGAGTGTGAAGTGTTGTATGGCTTAATCTATCCATGGAGTGTGTGTGTGTGTGTGTGTGTGTACATACAAATGACTTTCAATGTTCATATTGTTCAAATTTTGACATGAAACAATGTCGAGGAAAACAATAACGCGGACGATAAAAAAACAGCAAGGCGATACGTGGCAAGTTTTATATGAAGGAGAAAGTTCGACAAAAACGCTCATATGCGCCAAACCTTGATTTATTAGAAGGTTTCACTATTAACACTGGTAAAGTAAAACCCTATTTTAAGGATTGGCTATGATACATAGAGTACGAGGATTCTTAGTTCTTAAAATTCGATGCCCCATGCATTAGTAATAGCTTGGGTCAATATGTAGATTTTTTTTTCCAAATGAACAATGTTCACTGTATTAATGGATATTTGGTGTTCTTAGGTTCATTGTATCAAAGAAATCTTGGTTCTTGCTTCGAAGGCTTCTTATCAAGACATAACAAACAAGTAACATCCAAGCAACCTTGCACGCCCACATTACAAATTGAATTCTTATAAACTACAAAATAACAATATGTAAGTGCAGCACAATGAAGGTTGTCTTTAACTTCACAAATAATGGGAGGTTTATTGGCCAAGTTGCCAAAAAAAAGGTTGTAGAAAAGTTTGCATGAACTATCTTTGATGTCAAGAGATTCATTGGGGGGAATTAAGCATTGATTTTCCGACTCTTTAGATAATTAACTTTAGTGTTATTGATTAAATCAACTTGTGTTGGAGAAATAACCAATCCACACCTTGATATTTAACCCACAAGGGTGCTAGTGATGAAATAGGCATGTTAGCAATGTGGTAGAGCAATGGGTTGGTTGGGATAGATTTGGATTTGAATCCTGCCTTGTCCAAATTTCAGTTGATGATATAAATTAAATATAAAAAGTTTGAATCATATAGTTTTGAAGACATAGAGGTTCAAATGGATATGAAAATGGTACCATACAAGAGTATGAACAAAGATGGGAAACCTTATATTCAAGTCTATATTCAAGATGGAGAGACCAAATTTTTTAAACGTGATGAAATTGTTATTATGATTTTGACTCGAATTAAGTAAATGGGAAGTGAAGGCGTTGAAGCTCCAACAAGATGGTATCAGTGAGATCTCATGCAACGTTAGTCCTTGGAAGTTTCCCAGTGAGAATGAGCTCCATTGGTGAACTAGACTTACCCATGGATATGGGTCCGTAACCAATGTGCCAAACTAGGGTGTTTAACATGGTAGCCACACAAAAGTTCAAACCATGGAATCATGTATATAATTCTAACAATACAAGTCTCATGAAGAAATCAAAATCAACATTGATTTTTTTAAATAATTCCTCAATCAAAATGCCAAAATAACACAATCTACTATACACCCACATCATTAATCAATATTCGACTTAATTCTGCATGATATTGCAATTTTACTTTCCTTTCAGAGGCCATTCACCTCATGATGTTGGTTCAAGTTGCTCTAGGTGAAGGAAATCAAGGGTTTACTTCTTTTTCATACTTATGCAATCTAATTGGATTAAAAAATAATATTTTTATCAATTTCTAAGAGCAAAGTTTTTCTCCAACACTCACAAACATGATAAAGTATGGACCTATAGTTGTGCACATGTTATATCTCATGAGAACAACGTAGATTACCCACAACATGAATTGATAGTAGATCCACCAAATAAACCATAGCAAGACAATGACAAGAGGGATTACCTTTAGGTGTTGACAAGGTTACAACAAGGGTGACCACAATTAGCATTTAAAAGAGGATCAAAGGAGAGTCTATGGAAGGATCAACAACCGTTGATATATAATCCATCGACGTCAATCATGATTTTTGGTCAAAGTTTGCGATCCCTTGAAACACCAACAACTATTCAATCTCATCGGTCGAAAACCCATATTATATCAAGCAATTCACCTAGGAGTTGCAAGCGACACTAGATTAAAGTCATTTAACCAATGAGAGCATCCATTAACTTTGGCAAAGGAGAAAGTGATTACAATGACGATGTACAAAATATTCATATAAATCCCAATATTCATATGTTCTTGACATTCAAACATCTAACAAAACAATACCAAAAGTTCAATAAAAAATTGATTTATGTTTCATGGCACTTAGGTGTGGTGTAGGCTAAATGCCCCCAAAAAATATCTTTGTAGAAAATATTCCATCTAAATTTAACATAAAAAAGCATTCTTCATTATATTTTTATAATTCTAATATGGTCCAAGTTCCGTTCATTTTGTTTTGAATGCATTTTGAGTGCCCGTGAATTGCCTTGTTATACAGGAAAAACAATATAGCTTATCCCTCATATTTAATTTATTAACATATCTATCTTCTATTTGTGTAACGTATCTATTCATATTTAATTTATTAACATATCTATCTTCTATTTGTGGAAAGTATCTATTCAGATTCACTTAGGTATTTCCTTTCCTCTTCGAGGTATGCTAATTTGATACATGTAAGAAGTAAAAACCAAGATATTGCAATAAGTTGTTTCTCATAAGGATTTCTTGAATGGTTAGTTAAATAAGCTAATTTGACAACTCAAATATAAGCAAATGACTTGAATTTCTTTTAGCGTTTGGAAAACTATGGTTGGAGCCAAAAAGGGCTTTATTATGTCGTCCCTCATTCGTGGGGATTGACTCTTAGCAATAAGTTGATCAGAGAAAACTAAGACGGGAAGTGAGAAAAAAATAACAACAAAAGAGCTCTCACGGAGTAAAGTGCGTTAAGGCAATTAGGTCAAAATATACTTCAAGAAATTGCATTTTAATATCTAAATACTGCTTTTGCATTTGCAGCATTATGTGACAATTAACTTTGTTGAGATATGAATTGATATGAACTGTTAATTTTTCAAATAATGCTTTGCATATAAAGGTATAATTTTCTAGGGATGATTTTATGGGTTAAATTTTGCTATGGGCTAATTTTCCATTGTTTTTTTTCAAAAAATGATTTGTTATTCTAAAAACTATTTACCCAAATTCTATAAGATAAAATTGTTTTACAAAATGGCCAAACTTTTATACAAACTATACAACATCCTTAGAAAGTTGAATATTTTTACAAAAATATGGCCAAATATTTTATAGTTGACATATGAAAAATTAGTAAAATTAACCAAGATTTCTACATTTTAAAATAAATTTCCATCCTTAAAATCATCTAACAGCAACTACTTCCTTCCCCAAAACCCCAAAAGTGTTTTAACAACTTCCTATGCTCCTATGCTCAGCAATAATACAGCTTGCAGCTTTTCCAAATAAAATTACAATGCATGTAAAATCGTACAGCTTGCCGCTTTTCCAAATACAATCTACTTTGATTAGGAGGAGCGAGGGAATGGATCAGCTTTCAACAACAAATCCACTACTACTCGCATTGAAGGCCTCAAGGCAGGAAGATGGTCGGTGCAGAGCGCTGCTATTTTGAGCACCTTAGTCATTCTCTGCTTGTAAATTTCAGGTATCCTGCTATCGATCACCTCAAGTGTGCTGTCTCTGGTAGCAATATTACGAGAAATCCAGCCAACAATGCCCTCGTTCTCCCCAAATTCTGGCTCTATAGGTCGTCTGCCAGTCACAAGCTCCATCAGCACAACCCCAAAGCTGTATACATCGCTTGTTTCGCTCACCTTATATGTGTAGGCATACTCTGCAACCAACAATCACATATTATCAGTTACCTCCATTCTTAAAAATTGTTAGCATAGCATGGCATTTGTTTTGGGCTACTCAAAAACATAGCTCTGCTGAACCAACCCCTTTTTAAAATGTATGAATGATTGATTACCTGGAGCAATGTAGCCATGGGTGCCAGCAATAATAGCTGTAGAGACTCCCTTTCCACAGGATTGAAGGATTTTTGCAACACCGAAATCAGCTAAGCGTGGCTCGCAATCTTCATCCAACAATATATTCCTGGATTTGACATCTCTGTGGACAATAGCAGGAACACAGTCATTGTGCAAATAAGCCAATCCATGAGCTATTCCAAGGGCTATTTTATAGCGTGTCTGCCAATCCAATGTTGGACCTATTGTCTCATGCAATCTGTCCCACAAACTCCCATTCTTCATGTATTCATATACAAGAAGATGTGAATCTGTGCTAGAAATGCAGCAGTAGAGTTTCACTATATTTTTGTGTCTGATAGAGCCTAAGGTTTCAACCTCCATCTTGAATTCGGAATATCTGAATGCCTCTTTGCTGTGGTTGAGCTTGGTGGCATTGTTGTTGGTCGAAAGCTGCTTTACTGCAATAACTTGTCCATCGCCTAGTTCTCCTCTGTATACCTTTCCAGATCCCCCACTGCCAATCATATTCTCTTCCTTCAAGCAACGGAGAATGTCATCACAAGTGAACTTCAGGCTGTGAAAGGATTTCATATCCCAAGATAAGGCTACATTCATACTATCTCGATCAGGACTTCTGTACAAAAGGCAGCCGATAACAAGAATTAACAGTGCAGCTGCAACGATAGTAAACGCAATGACAAGTTTTATATGGAATCTTCTTCTGGAACGAGAAGGGCATGGCTTTAGGACATCTGAACTGACTTTGTTTCCACATAGCCCAGCGTTTCCAGAAAAGCTACGGTTTCCTGCCAGGTCAATCAGCTGCGTTGGCACAGACCCTGTCAACTGATTGTTGGAAAAATCAAGCAAGCTGAGCTTCAATGAAGAAAGGTTGTTTGGAATCTGACCACTGAGCTGATTGTTGGAGAGGTTCAGAGAATTGAGGACTTGTATGGATCCCAATGATGCAGGAATAGGACCGTTCAGTCTATTTCCAGCAAGGTTTATTTCAGTGAGAGCCTTGTAGAGCCCTAATTTATGAGGTATATGGATTGAGAGCATGTTATGCTGCAAAAGCAGGCTGTTCAGCATGCTTAAGTTTCCAATTTCATCAGGCAATTCACCAGATAACCTATTATTGCTTGCATCTATTTTGACCAAGACCAATGCCTGCCCAATTTCTGGAGGCAAGATTCCTGAGAACTGATTGTTTTGGATGGAGAGTTCAGATAGATTTTTGGCCTTGCTGATTCCTTGACCCATTCCTCCCTCAAAATTGTTGAAACTCAAATCAATTATGGTGAGATGGGGTAATCCCCAGATACCGGATGGTACCTTACCAGTCAGATTATTATTGCTTACTCGAAAGCGACTCAAGCTTGAACAGTCCTCGTATGATTTGGGAATCTCACCTGTAAAGAAATTTTTTAGAGCAAGAAAGTAAACCAATTTACCCCGTTTACACATATCAGGGGGCAACATACCAGTGAGACCGTTCTCTGATACGTCTATGAGACGGAAATCAGACAAACTACCAAGGCTTTGGGGTAATGGGCCAGTGATATTATTCCTGTACAGAGATAAATCTGACAGGTTTTGGAACTCGCCAAACTCATTGGGTATTTGCCCTGAAATGTCGTTTTCATAGAGGTTAAGATATACTAAGTTGTTCAAGCTTGCAAGCTCGGAGAGTGTCCCATTGAGCGAGTTATGAGAGGCATCAAAATCCCTCAAGGACGTGAGGTTTCGAAACCCTGAAGGTATCTCTCCTATAAGATAATTATTATAAAGCTCCAATTCATACAGTTTCGTAAGCCTTGTTATTTCTTTTGGTATAGTTCCATTTAAATAATTGTAAGAGAGCTCTAGGTCTTCCAGCTCTGTAAGATTTCCAATGTAAGGTGAAATGGGTCCTATCAGGCTACAGTTCGACAAGGCCAAAAGACTAAGGCGTTTTAAGCGGAATATCTCTGTTGGTATTGAGCCTGGATCCAGAGGATTATTGCGTAAGTCCAAAGCATACAATAGTGTCAAATTTGTGACAGAAACGGGAAACTTACCTGAAAATTTGTTTTCCGACAGGTCTAGACTTTTCAAGGAGCTGAGTGCGGAAAAATCAGGCAAAGTTCCCGTCAATAAATTTGATGTAAGGCTCAATGTTTCCAACTGACTGCAATTAATCCACTGCCCATCTGGAATGTTTCCGTGGAGAGAATTGTAACCCAACTTAATACTCGTCAAGGCCTTTAAACTACAAATGGAAGAAGATGGAATAGGTCCACTCAGTCCATTATTTTCCAGATTGATTTCTGTGACCGAACCGGCAGTGTTGCAGGTGATTCCATTCCATTGCACGGAGAAGCGGCGGAGCTCTCCTAGCCCTGAAATGCATTGGTTGATCCATTCCATTTGCACGGAGAAGCGGCGGAGCTCTCCCAGCCCTGAAATGCATTGGTTGAGTCTCGGAGACCTGACTTTATGCTGAGCAGAATTTGAATTTCATCGACTTGGCTGTTAAACTGTGACAGACATACCAGGAATACGATAAGGAAGGCTGGAAGATTTCTAAGAATGGCCATGATGGAAGAAGAGAAGACGAGATTATTTCCAAGAAAACCAACCAGAAAATCCTTATTTCATGTTTACTGTCCTTACTACCCAGACATTCCATTTGATTAATCTCTAATATTCTAAAGTGCAGTTTCCACTTTGAATTATAAAATAGATTTGGAATTTGACAGGATCGATTTTTCATTTTGTTTAATCTCTGACCTATGCACGTGTAGCTATATTCCGAAAAGATCGCACACCAACAATGTCTGCGAACTCGAAAATTCGAAATTGCTTTCATAATTTCAGCGAAAAGGCATACGAAAAGGCATACGAAAACTTCATACGAAAAGGCATAATTTCAGCGAAAAGGCATACGAAAACTTCGGGTGATTCCAGAGAACACAATTGCACCCAAAAGGCTATCAGAGAGAGAGAGGTCATTACTGGATATTTCTTTATTTGTGGAAGAGCGAGCTGGTTGACTAAAAGTCAAAAGGCATACACTTATATATATATATATATATTCCGAAACCTTCGGAAATTTCCAAACACAGTGGACGTAGGGATACAGTTATGTCGATATACAGTTATGTCGATATAGATAGATAGATTCCGAAACACAGTCAAAAGGGATACAGTTATGTCGATATAGATAGATAGATTCCATATATTTCCAGGTATTTAAAATGATGGTAAATAAAAACTCATTCACGAGCACAGAACGACGTATGCAGAGCATAAACATATGTTTAATATTATTCAAACTCATTATTCAAACTATTAAAATATTTAACTAGTAACTTTGGAGTTTTCCATAGGTTACCAATCTTTACCATTCATTTAAATTTGCCAAGAAAACATATAGAAATATATATATACATATATAAATTAGAGCAATTTTTATTTGTTTAATTCTTTTTCCAGAATATTGCATTTATCGGGGGTAAAAATTCACCATTTTAAAATTATGATTTTTACCAAAAATTACTATCTTCCTACTTTCATGTAATTCTCTATTTTGACGGAGTAATTGCTATTTCCAATTCTTTCCCCTTTGGACATTAATTTAATGTGTGATTGTGATTCCTAGTAAAAATTCCTTTATCACCAAAGTCCAATGGAACTTAATTAATTACCATGCTTCAAATTCCAAATTTTATTTTTATTTCAATATAGAAACTCGAATTTTATTCCTCCTTCTTTGCTCATTATTTGTTTTAAAAATACTTTGGCTTTCTTTAACACTTGGCTTATTCTTTCAAGGCCAAACATGGGTATGCACTTCCCTCCAATCCTGAAGCCTAGCAGATTTCTTAGGCCAACATAATAGTTGTAATGTTTATGACTTGGCTAGTCTAGGAAACACTACTAATGTGTGTGTAGGATCAAAGGTTTACAACATATAAATGATTATACAAATAATAAATGTGACAAAGGACTGCAAAGTTTGTATTATGATATCTCTGTGGATTACAAAATGGCCGAATGCGGCTGAATAAACTGACAATATTCGACTAGATCAACAGACAAGTTGACCATTATTCAAGTTCATGCCAACAAGTGTAGTTCCTATTACCCAGTTATTATGTGAGTGCTTTAGTGGCTCAGTCTTTTACTAAAAACTTAGGGTTTTGTCCACATAGGTAACTATTAGTGACAAGCCGGCACTATGCTCATACGATGAGTGACAAACATTTACTAACAACCTCCCTTTACAAACAGAGGCAGGTAGAAAACCAACATAGAATGTGTTTTCCCAGATCTTATTTCAAATTTCACATCCAACCAAATAATCAGAGTGACAATTTCCACCATTAAAGAGAATAACAATTCTTCAAATAACTAACACAAGAATTTCATAATATTAAAAAAACTTGTCATGACAATACAAGGAACAAAAAACATGTATCTAAAACTTAGGAATCATTGGAAATTGTTGAAGGGTGTACCACTTTCCACCCAACCATAGGCACAATTGCTCTTGGTGTTTTCTCAGTTGGCCACCCCCTAGCCAGAGTATGATTCCATGAGAGGATTTCTTGTATTCATCATATGAGACAAGATGAAGGCCACTCTCCTTCACCTATAGGAACTGAGCAAACCAAGTCTTCAATCCACAAGAAAGGGAGATGCTTTTTCCACAAGAGTTTCAACAACTTTCATATACAACACAAGGGAGGCATTTCACTTCCCAGCATCCCCTCAGAGCCATCTCCTCTTAGTTCCTTTGTAATTTCTTAGCAAATCACTCAAATTTCGTAGCCCCGTTTATCATCCCGACTTGAAGATAGTTGTTAATGGTTCCTACACCCGGAAAAATTCATTTCTTTACTTCCCTCTGTTTCTCAGAACTAGAAGAGTTTTCTCACACTCTTCTCCACTCTGATTTGGTCTCCAAACCCAACTGTTTGTATTCTCTCTTCTCTGCCCATGATTTCCCCCTTTTTCTTTCCTTCTACAACAAGATTTCCTCGATCAAATCCCCTAATTCATGGGTTAGCCCAAAATTCTCTAGATGGGTACTCTACCCATCCTTTCATTGATTTTTGAGAAGGACTGTTCAACCACCAGCTTGAGTGGTAATTAAATTTTTCCGGGATAAATGATAGTCTTGGATTTTGAATATTTTCCTAGGGTAGATGGAAAATGGATACTCAAAGCTACTGATTATTTTACAAAATGGCTTGAGGTTGTCCCTACAAGAAATGCAACAAACAAAGTCATCATGATCTTTCTAGAAGGAAATATTTTCTCGAGGTTTGGATGTCCCAAGAAGCTAGTTACAGATAACGCTCAGGCATTCAAGTCTGCTTCCATGGTTGAATTTTGCATAAAATACAACATTAAGATGTCACACTCCACCCCATATTACCCTCAGGGAAATGGATTAGCAGAGTCCTCAAACAAAAGTCTTATCAGAATCATCAAGAAATTGTTAACATAGAATAAAAGGTCATGGGACTCCAAACTGAAGTTTTCTTTATGGGCTAATAGGATCAAAACTAAGAAATCAATTGGAACCACTCCTTTTCAGTTGATCTATGGGACATATGCCATCCTTCCAACTCAACTTGGTTTGCCAGTATTAAAATTCCTATAAGAAGAGTTGGATGATCTGGATTTTATGAGAAAAACAAAATGAATACATATTATTATTATTCTTAACACAGAAACATGAGGATAACAGAGATACAATAAAATTGTTTTCTATTCAATAAGAAAATGTGTTGAAACTTTAAAATGCAGCGAAAAGCAAGCTTGCTAGAATGGTGGTGGCTTACCTCTAAGAAGAGATATGACGTCTGCGCTCATTCACAAGAAGATGGTTACAATGAGGCTCTCCAATCCTTTTTACAATAAACAGAAATGCCAAAACCTTAGACATCCAAAAACCTAACCCTAGGAGATGAAGCGCCAAAAGTCATGTGGGCCCCGTTGGGGTAAGTTAGTACATCAACTTCCTAGGTCATAACTTTTGCATACGATCTTCATTTTAGGCACACGATATCTCGTTGGAAAGTCATATCCGAGGACTACACATATTTCCATTAGAATTTGACTAATTATACAGTTTGATTGTGGCAAGCCCTAAAATTTTTGTTTAGGGCCTCAAAACAGCCCCAAAAGTCAGGGACCCAAAAACTAGGAAAAAAAGACTGTTAAAATGAGTCAGTTGGAATAGGTGGGATGCCACCGCCATCCATCTGGATCATTGGAAGAACCAAATGACATTCAAAGTAGAATTTCCCAGGTCATTGAAGTTTAGTAGAAGAGAGAAAAGTTGAAAGAAGAATCGAAGGCCTATCAGAGCAAGGTCAAGGCAACATTTGACAAAAAGACCAAAAAAGGCAATTTTAAAGCAGGAGATCTTGTGCTGAGGTGGGATGCTAGAAGAGAGGACAAATTCAAGCATGGTAAGTTTGACATTTTATGGTTTCGTCCTTTCAAAATAGCCAAGGTGTTGAATAACAATATTTTCCTCTTATATAATTTGGATGATATTGAAATCATTGGTGGCCCAATAAATGGGCGGCTTTTGAAACACTACTTCTTTTAACAAGCCAGAATGTTTCAGTTTGTACATAGTTTTTAGTTTTAATTTGGTGTGTTTAAATAGATCGAATAAAGACTTCAAGCCCAATGGAGACACTATTCACATTTGTCTCTTTCTTTTTATATTTCAGTATGCAAGATTGATTAGAAATAAAGCAAGGATCAGAGCAATTGAAAAAACAGAAAAGGGGTGGATATTAAAAATTGTAAAGTGGGAAAGGAAGGCATTGGTTTGCATAGTTCTTAATGTTTTATCATAAAAATTTATCCATAGAAGGAGCCAGTGTTATTCCTCAAACTTAATATAACCTATTACCCTTGATTTTTAGCCTATGTTATCGATAGAAACTCATTCCTACCTTCTCAATTCAAAAAATACCTGCCTTATTATACCCTTGTTTGTATTAAGTTCTTTTTCCACTTATCTTTTTATGATTTTCTATGCTTTTTGCTTTGCTTGGATTTATTTTCATATGATTTCAGTAAGATAGATTTGAATATTCATAAGGTTTGAGTGTGTTCCATCAAACATTTTAGTCAAATTTTAAATTTTTCCTAAGCTCAAAGAAAGACAGAGTCACTACAAGAATGCCACCATTATTGTAGCGCCTAAATCCATCATTTTTTAACGTGTCTTAGTCCCAAAAATCGTATTAACTGTCACAAGAGCATCCAGAAGATCATGCAGGGAATCATGCAACAACGTGACTATCGTCAAATGATATTTCAACACAAGGGATATCATTTAAGGAACACAAGTATGTACATGTTTATGCATCCACTAAAGTTGGGTTTCGGGCCACAATTTGAATCATTTAAAGTGATGATTTAATTTTGAGAGGGAATTTGTATAACTAGATTGAGATCCTAACATCATTTTGCAACCGAGGAAACCTCTCTATATCACCTACCTTTGCAGGAAAGTTCTAAAATATATCAAACTGAAACCCTAGCATCTGCAAGTTGACCGAGATCAAAGTCAAAGTAATGGCACCTAAGAAAAGTGGTCTGGCTAATCCTTTGGAACCGATTGGAGGAAAATTGTTGGAAGCATATCCCGAGATCATGCAAAAGCTCATCAAGGCAGGTGGGAAGGGTATTAATCTATGTTACAAAGCACTCGATTGGGTTGGCATGTCACTTACCCGTGCACAATGAGAGATGGTGGAAGAAAGGTGAGTTGTCTGTAGATTTGTACAAGCAATTTTTGCTACCAGAACATCATGATCTTGACTAGAGTCAAGGGATCCTGAGTAAATGGTTAAAGGAAGAATGGAGTGATCTTTTGACATTAGTCCAAAGGTATATGATAGGTGAGGGATGGATTTCTTATGCTTATCATGTTATGCATCGAAATGGAGATACAGAGACGAGTCTACCTTTTTACCTATTAAAATGTTTGACCAAAATGTCTAAGAGAGTGCAGAATCATCCTCAAACTTCCTGTAAGATTTTATTTTATCAAGGTTTGATGAAAATGTTGGATCTATATGCATTAAGGGAGGTTCAAATGACCTGGAGGCAGTTATCGGTCTCTTTAGGGCTGGATGAACAAGATGCAAAACAAAACAAACCTGAGACTTTAATAAATAAAGGAAACACTTCAAAAGTTTCTGCAAAATTAAAGGAAGTATCCCCTGTGGCTAGACGAACTAGATCAAATAAGAGGAAATTTGAATTTCAACATGAAGAAGAAATCAAGCTAGAGCCCAAATCCTCTTCCACTAAACAAAAATTTATATGTTTTGATAGGGTATATACTAGGATGATGGCCAAACAAAAGATTGAATTGCAAGAAGTAAAATCTAAAATAGAAATCAATGATATACTTGTTGAAAAATATCCACAAGTGAACCAGAGTAAAAGAGGTAAAGGAAAGTAACATGTAACCTGTATCATTAGACCCAAGACCAGACCAAAAAACAAGTTAAGGTTGAATTCAAAAGAAATGTTTAAACCATCTCTCAAAAAATACAATTTAATCATCATAGATGAGGATGTAATTGAGGAGATTCTCAAGAAGACTGCAAAGAGGAAGAAACAACTATCAAAACCTAACATATAATCTTCTCACTCAGAAGAAGATCCTACATATGTTCCAGAAATGAATGATCTACCAGAATTTGATATACAAGAAATACATAGTTCATCTAAATCTTGAGAAAATAAGACATTTGAAATGTCATCTTCAAAGGAAATTTTTAAAGGATCACCCTCTTATGAACACAAATATGAAATAAGGCCTAGGAAGCCCAAACTCTCCATTGATCTCAACAAACCTGCACTTGAGGAATATTATGGTAGACGCAAAGCAGAAACATGGGATTTATAAAAAAAGCAAAAGATCAAAAAGTTGCAGGCAGTCATCAAGAAATTCAAGCAATAAAAACAACCCCTAGAGTCATGGAATACTAAATTGCAATATAGGGTTAAACAACTAAAAGAAAAAAACAAAGAGCAATGAGAATTGTTCAAAAAGGCTAGGAAGATGAATATTAAGCTATATTGGAACAATCTAGTACTCAAAACTAAACTGAAGGCTCACTCCTCTTTTCCACAGTAAAATTTTCCAAGCTATGCCAACATGCAATTGTGTTTTTGTTAGCAGGGGTGACAGTTTTAGATTTACCTACACTCAATGAATTGGAAATTTTGTTTCAACATCTAGAACGTTCATATTGTCTAAACTAGATAGTTTTAATCTAAAGTTTTGCTAAAGGATATTGAACTACTACACTGGAGTGATATATGAAGCCGTTTTCAAAGAGACATCACACAGGTTGATTCCATTGCAGTTGAAGGGTCAATTTTTGCAACACAGACAAAATTTTTGTTGATGGATTTATAAAGAAGTCCTCTTTTGGTGAAATATGGAAGCAGTTCAAGGTGAAAAGGACTTATCTTGCAAATACATTTTTGGTACAACCTTTTCATGCACATTTACTTTAAACAATTACAACAACCCCTATTTTTCAGGTCTATAATATCTTCAAGCATATGATATAGCTTTAGAATCGAGTATTTTTATTAAAGAGTAAGTTCTTTGAATTGTAAAGCAATCAATGTAATATAATTCAATTCCTATATGTTAGCAAAGAATTAGGACTAAATCAGAATCTTATCTAATTTATAAGATCTATTGTAACCAACTATGTGCATAAAAATAAGATTTGTTGACAGAGTTAGGGGTTCGAGTGGTGGAGAATAAAAATAATATGTCTCTGATTGTAATGCTTGGGACCTGTTACATTTTACACTTAATGGAAAAGGATATATGAAGGGTAGAATGTCTCTTCTTGTCTTTTATTCTTTCTTGTCTTACTTAAATGCACGTGTATCTTTGCAAAGCATTTGATATATCTTGTTTATGTTTGAAAGCCAATGAATATTTTGTTGATTTCTTGCTCATTATGGGATTTGTATTTTAAGTACTTCATTTTTGTTATTGAATAATATTTAGGATCAAGAATTTTCTCAGTGAGTTAACAAACTAGAAACTTGCTGTTTTCTTTCCTTTCATGTTAAAATTCCTTATCTAACTCATCAGATTGAATACCATTGACTAAGTAAGTGGGATTGGAACTTGTTTTTGTAATCAGAAATTGAAATTGCCTATTTCATTTACTACTTGACCTATAAACCAATCCAAAATCCAAAATAAACCTACAAACATAAGACCATTGCAATAACTGAGGTGCCCTAGCTTTCCCTTAGCAGTCAAGAACAAATTTAGGGATTAACAGTTACAATCCCCTTCCCCTTAAAGGAACATCATCCTCGGTGTTCTTTTCATCTCAACAATACCAGTCATGTATTCTTCTTTTAGCTACTTGAGCAATGTTGTTCCTCTCTCTTGGTTTGGTCCTTTCCCAAACTCTTGGTGTTTGTCACATGCCTACAACAATTTCAAACAACAAGCATATTAATCAAAATTTCACGAAAAAATATCTATCGTTGTTCAAAACTCAAGAGGAAATATTCATATTATCACAATAATTATCTGTGCAATTTTATGGATCCACATCCAGTTGGGTATCTTACTAACAATTTTATGGATCCACGTCCAGTTGGGTATCTTACTAACTTTTCCACTATTTCCTTGACATACCCATTGTGTGCATGATCCCAACCAATAATTTCCATGAAATTATTCAAGTCTCCCTCTTCCTTCCGCAAATACTCACCCCCTGTGCCTAGGCTCTGTTTTCCTTTCTCTGCTATACATTCCCTCAGGTGATCCATCTTGTTTTGCCAAGGTTTTCTCACACAAGAGGATTTCTAAGGACTTCATTGAGTCTTACAGTCTAGGCATCCCTATGGATTCCCTTTGCTTCCGTGTCCCTTTTGGCCCGTGGTTACCACAACACAACATATTCTATGGCAATAATGGCTTATAACAAGGTTTTCATGTCACAACAAGAGCTCCTTTTTCATGCTTCCCAACTTGAAAACCATCATTTGTCCCTCTAAGACATATCTTTCATCTCATTTGTATCACATGCATACAATAACCATGAGATACTATCATTGATCTATCTAAATTTTCAAATCTATTACCCACGGATTTAATCTATATTTTAATTTCTTTATATATTACATATAGGGAACCGGGGATTTCACAAGCCCGAGACTTCTTTCCTTGGGAATTTTGTCTCTTTTACATCCAACAGGGTTTGGTCCTCGTTATGGGTTCACATAAATTCTATATCCAAGACCCTTTCTCTTGCAATTCATTCTTCACATAGGATAAACAAATAGTTAGTTTTCATGCACATTACACTTCTACTGTACACTCACAGTGGATTTCAAACAATTTAAAAAATATGTGCATACTAACAATCAAATTCCATTTCTCGTAAGGAAATACCATTCCCATGATATGTACTACTTTCAACATCCAAGATTTTCCAAATGTAATCAAACATTAAATGAGTTTAATCAATGTGCCAATGTCCATGGTCGTATTTACCCAATGCATCCTTTCATTGAATCTAGAATACCACATTTCATATTAGGTACTCTTTCCATGGAGTATTGGAACTCAGCTAACCTTTTACCATATGGTTCCTTTATAAACATTTATTTTTTGCATAACAAGACTATAAGCTTTTCCGCTGATCATGACCCTCAATTAGCAGGCCATTGCTTTCAAAGTTTCACATGAATGTATTCAAGCACTCTTCCTTCATTGGTAACTAGGGTGACAACATTTATGGCCACCAATTCCTCTCTTTACCATTCTACAACTCAGGTAGAGTTTTGGAAGGTCCTCGTTCCATAATGGGCATTCCTTCCTCCTGTAAACATGTATTTTCCCTAATGCAATCAATTCAATGTGCTTCTTCTCGACACTTTTCTTCCCAATCACTCTTGATTGGTCGATGTACCCATGTCACTATTGATTCAAGAATTTTCTTGCAAGGATCTCAAACATCCTTGATCCGGACAAATATTTCCCCATTATTCGACTTTTCTTTCCTAATATTACCTCGCTTTTAGGTATCAATGATACAACAACCACTCAAAAATTATTTGTATCATTAATATAATAAAATAATTTCCTTAAGGGATTCTTTCCCAATCCCTTTCTTTAACTCCCATGCTCATAGCTGAGAATGAAATAATTTTATACATGTTTGGCTTCCAACACCCCTTTCTGATTTTACCTCATCATTTATAGTTTCATGGGGACTCCCCAAAGTCCCTTCATCAATGTTTCAACAACAACCTTCCCACATTCATCCTCTGCTTTGAGTTTTTCTGATTGTTGGAAGTTGTCCTTCCCAACAACTTCATTCATTCTACACATAACATGCATCATTATATTCACAATTATATCAACTATCATGTAACTTAAATCAATGTATGTGTTAAGTAGCATGTGTTGTTGGTCGAAAAGTCGCTTTTACCGTAATAACTTGTCCATCGCCTAGTTCTCCTATGTATACGTTTCCAGATCCCCCACTGCCAATCATGTTCTCTTCCTTCAAGCAACGGAGAATGTCATCACAAGTGAACTTCAGGCTGTGAAAGGATTTCATATCCCAAGATAGGGCATTCATACTATCTCGATCAGGGATTCTGTACAAAAGGAAGCCAATAACAAGAATTAGCAGTGCAGCTGCAACGATAGTACACGCAATGACAATTTTTATATGGAATCTTCTTCTGGAACGAGAAGGGCATGGCTTTAGGACATCTGAATTGACTTTGTTTCCACATAGCCCAAAGATTTTAAAAGCTAATGGTTTCCTCACAGTCAACTGTACCATGGTACTGCACTCTTCGGCCAACTGATTGTTGGAAAAATCAAGCAAGCTGAGCTTCAATGAAGAAAGTTTGTTTGGAATCTGACCACTGCGCTGATTGTTGGAGAGGTTCAGAAAATTGAGGACTTATATGGATCCCAATGATGCAGGAATAGGACCGTTCAGTCTATTTCCAGCAAGGTTTATTTCGGCAAGATCCCTGCAGAGCCCTAATGTATGCCGTATAGGACCAGAGAGCATGTTATGCTGCAAAAGCAGGCTGTTCAGCATGCTTAAGTTTCCAATTTCATCAGGCAATTCACCAGATAACCTATTATTGCTTGCATCTATTTTGACCAAGACCAATGCCTGCCCAATTTCTAGAGGCAAGATTCCTGAGAACTGATTGTTTTGGATGGAGAGTTCAGATAGATTTTTGGCCTTGCTGATTCCTTGACCCATTCCCCCCTCAAAATTGTTGAAACTCAAATCAATTATGGTGAGATGAGGTAATCCCCAGATACCGGATGGTACCTTACCAGTCAGATTATTATTCCTTACTCGAAAGCGACTCAAGCTTGAACAGTCCTCGTATGATTTGGGAATCTCACCAGAAAGAAATTTTTAGGAGCAAGAAAGAAACCAATTTACCCTGGCTTACACATATCGTGGGCAACATACCAGTGAGACCGTTCTCTGATACTTCTATGAGACGGAAATCAGACAAACTACCAAGGCTTTGGAGTAATGGGCCAGTGAGATTATTCCTGTACAGAGATAAATGTGACAGGTTTTGGAACTCGCCATGCTCATTGGGTATTTGCCCTGAAATGTCGTTTTCAAAGAGGTTAAGATATACTAAGTTTTTCAAGCTTGCAAGCTCGGAGAGTGTCCCATTGCTTAGAAGCTATGAGAGGTATCAAAATCCTCAAGGAGGTGAGGGTTTCAAAACCTAAATGGATCTCTCCTATAAGATAATTATTATAAATCTCCAATTCATACAGTTTCGTAAGCCTTGTTATTTCTTTTGGTATAGTTCCATTTAAATAATTGTAAGAGAGCTCTAGGTCTTCCAGCTCTGTAAGATTTCCAATGTAAGGTGAAATGGGTCCTATCAGGCTACAGTTGCACAAATACAATTGACTAAGGCATTTTAAGCGGAATATCTCTATTGGGATTAAGCCCGGTTCCAGAGGATTATTATACAAGCTCAAGGCATGCAATAGAGTCAAATGTGTGACAGGAATGGGAAACTTGCCTGAAAATTTGTTTTCCGACAGGTCTAGACTTTTCAAGGAGCTGAGTGCGGAAAAATCAGGCAAAGTTCCCGTCAATAAATTTGATGTAAGGCTCAATGTTTCCAACTGACTGCAATTAATTCACTGCCCATCTGGAATGTTTCCATGGAGAGAATTGTAACCCAACTTAATACTCGTCAAGGCCTTTAAACTACAAATGGAAGAAGATGGAATAGGTCCACTCAGTCCATTATTTTCCAGATTGATTTCTATGACTGAACCAGTAGTGTTGCAGGTGATTCCATTCCATTGGCATCTAGAAGCTACAGCCTTTTGTTCTCAAAATGCATTGGTTGAGTCTTGAGACCTCGACTTTTATGCTTAGTGTAATTTGAATTTCATCGAGTTGGCTGTTAAACTGTGACAGACATACCAGGAATACGATAAGGAAGGCTGGAATATTTCTAAGAATGGCCATGATGGAAGAAGAGAAGATTTCCAAGAAAATCCTTATTTCATGTTTACTGTCATTACTACCCAGACATTCCATTTGATTAATCTCTAATATTCTAATGTGCAGTTTCCACTTTGAATTATAAAATAGATTTGGAATTTGACAGGATCGATTTTTCATTTTGTTTAATCTCTGACCTATGCATGTGTAGCCAAATTCTGAAAAGATCGCACACCAACAATGTCTCATAACTCTAGTGTAAATTTGAAATTTTTTCATAATTTCAAATAAAAGGCATAATGGTAAAACTTAAGATTCTAGAACACAATTGCACCTTAAAAATAACGTGTAATATCGAGAGAGAGGTCATTACTGACATTTCTTATTTGTGGAAGATGAAATGGCTGGACTAAAAGTCAAAGTATTATGACTTATATATATATATATATATATATATATATATATATATATATATATATATATATATTCAAAACCCTTCGAAATTCCAAGAAAACACAATTACGTCTTAAAGGGATGCCATGTCGATAGAGATAGATAGTTGACGTAGGAGATTAGAGCACAGTCCACTCTAAAATCTGATGTTTATTAATCAATGATTTAATTATGCAACCTCCTTCACGTGTAATATTGTATATTTGAAACATTATAATATTCGAGCTAAGGTACTTAGCATTCTTTGGAGTCATACACCAAGTCTCATTACTCCGACCACCAATCACGAAAGAGAAAACTTTAATATTATTAAGTATATAAACCAGAGACACCCAAATTTCTTTCATATATCTCAACGCTCACACCATTTCCTCATATCTCCCCATGGCTTGATCTTCATCAAATGTTCCTCCCATTTACTCTGATGGCTAGACTTTGAAGGCGAATGATGAACAAGCGTAATTTAATATCTCATATTGTATTGTTTAAATATCCATTGGCCATAGCACTCCAAATGTTTGTTCCCTTTTATGTGTTTAAAGAAGATTATATATATATATATATATATATATATATATATATATATATATATATATATATATATATATATATATATTCACATTGAGAAAGGTAAGAGGATCTACATATATTTCTGGGTATTTAAAACGATGAAACAAAATAATCTTTAATAATAATTCATTCACGAATGCAAAATAATGTGGTGTAAACATAATTTTTAAAGCCAAGAAACTTGCATGGTTTAATCCTTTCATAGAGGAGAAAGGAATTCCAAACTTCTAAAAATTCACATATGTTTAACATATACCTTCTCAACTCATTATCCAAATCCATAAAATATTTAACTGGGTAACCTAATGTTTCCATAGGTTACCACCCTACCATTCATTTAAATTTGCCGAGAAAACATATAGAAATATATATACATATATAAATTCGAGGAATTTTTATTTGTTTAATTCTTTTCCAGAACATTACATTTCTTGGAGGTAAAAAATCACCCATTTTAAAATTATGATTTTTACCAAAAATTACTATCTTCCTACTTTCATGCAATTATTTGCTATTTTTGGGGAGTAATTACTATTTCCAATTCTTTTCCCTTTGGACATTAATTTAGTGTGTGATTGTGATTCCTAGTAGAAATTCCTTTAAGTTCAATGGATTAATTACCATGCTTCAAATTCCAAATTTCATTTTTACTTCAAAATAGAAACGGTTTTATTCCCTCCTTCTTTGCTCCACTATTTTTAAAAATACTTTGGCTTTCTTTAACACTTGGTTTATTCTTTCAAGGCCAAACATGGGTATGCACTTCCCTCCAACCCTGAAGCCTAGCAGATTTCTTAGGCCAACATAATAGTTGTAATGTTCATGACTTGGCTAATCTAGGAAACACCGCTAATGTGTGTAGGATCGGTTTGCATCATATGGGATTTACCATACAAATAATAAATGAGACAAAAAGACCAGAAAGTTTGTATTATGATATCTCGGATTACAAACAATAATGTGTGGTTGGAATAATACTAATAATATTCACTATATCAATGTAATGACCTTAGTCGAGTACAAATAAGCAACCGCTGGGTTGAATAAAATAGAATAACACTCGGCTAGATCAAAAAGACAAAAGGATCTTTTAGCCTGAATACAATAAGCAAACTAAAAGATAATACTACCTTTTAATATGTAAGCACTTAATCAATGAAGAATGATGGAAGACCCGAATGATCTCCCCGATGACTAGTGTGTGTCTCTCAACAACAAATCAATGAAATGGTGTCTCCGGAGTACATTGAACTATATCTCCCGAGATGCACCTCTTCTCCTATATGACAAGTCATAATCTGCGATAATGATGAATTAGGTCATTTAACCTTCTCTTATATTTCCAAAACCCTAAATCATGCTAAAACCTTAGTTCATTGTTGACTTCCAAAACCCTAAATCACTGTTGAAACCCTAATTCACTGTTGACTTCTATTTTTAGCTCATAATGACTTAAAAGCACTTTTAACCCTTTTTAGTTCAATGTCACTTTCTGAATATAACACCTGTGACTAGAGTGACTTCTAGTAACCATGTTTACCCCTCTTTGGCCCTGACTATAGTCTAACGGGGCGGTTTAGACCATTAAGCCTCCTCTCTAGAGATCCTATTTGGAAAGGGACAATATAATAGTCAAGTCCAGTTGACCATTATTCAAGTTCATGTCAACAAGTGTAGTTCCTATTACCTAGTTGTTCTGTGAGTGCTTTAGTGGCTCTGTCTCTTACTAAAAACTTAGGGTTTTGTCCACATAGGTAACTATTAGTGATCAGCCGACACTATGCTCATACGATGAGTGACAAACATTTACTAACAACATCCCTTTACAAACAGAGGCAGGTAGAAAACCAACAGAGAATGTGTTTTCCCATATCTTATTTCAAATTTCACATCCAACCAAATAATCAGAGTGACAATTTCCACCATTAAAGAGAATAACAATTCTTCAAATAACTAACACAAGAATTTCATAATATTAAAAAAACTTGTCATTGTAATACAAGGAACAAAAAACACGTATCTCAAACTTAGGAATCATTGGAAACTGTTGAAGGGTGTACCACTTTCCACCCAACCATATGCACAACTGCTCTTGGTGTTTTCTCAGTTGGCCACCCCCTAGCCAGAGTATGATTCCATGAGAGGATTTATTTTATTCATCATATGAGACAAGATGAAGGCCACTCTCCTTCACCTATAGGAACTAAGCAAACCAAGTCTTCAATCCACCAAGAAAGGGAGATGCTCTTTCCACAAGAGCTTCAACAACTTTCATACACAACACAAGGGAGGCATTTCACTTCCCAACATCCCCTCAGAGCCATCTCCTCTTAGTTCCTTTGTAATTTCTTAGCAAATCACTCAAATTTCGTAGCCCCGTTTATCATCCTGACTTGAAGATAGTTGTTAATGGTTCCTGCACCCGGAAAAATTCATTTCTTCACTTCCCTCTGTTTCTCAGAACTAGAAGATTTTTCTCACACTCTTCTCCACTCTGATTTGGTCTCCAAACCCAACTGTTTGTATTCTCTCTTCTCTGCCCATGATTTCCCCCTTTTTCTTTCCTTCTACAGCAAGATTTCCTCAGTCAAATCCCCTAATTCATGGGTCAGCCCAAAATTCTCTAGATGGGTACTCTACCCATCCTTTCATTGATTTTTGAGAAGGACTGCTCAACCACCAGCTTGAGTGGTAGTTAAATTTTTCTTGGGTAAATGACAGTCATGGATTTTGAATATTTTTCTGGGGTAGATGGCAAATGGATACTCAAAGCTACTGATTATTTTACAAAATGGATTGAGGTTGTCCCTACAAGAAATGCAACAAACAAAGTCATCATGATCTTTCTAGAAGGGAATATTTTCTCAAGGTTTGGATGTCCCAAGAAGCTAGTTACAGATAACGCTCAGGCATTCAAGTCTGCTTCCATGGTTGAATTTTGCAGAAAATACAACATTAAGTTGTCACACTCTACCCCATATTACCCTCACGGAAATGGATTAGCAGAGTCCTCAAACAAAAGTCTTGTCAGAATCATTAAGAAATTGTTAACATAGAATAAAAGGTCATGGGACTCCAAACTGAAGTTTTCTTTATGGGCTAATAGGATAAAAACTAAGAAATCAATTGGAACCACTCCTTTTCAACTGATCTATGGGACATATGCCATCCTTCCAACTCAACTTGGTTTGCCAGTATTAAAATTCCTATAAGAAGAGTTGCATGATCTGGATTTTATGAGAAAAACGAAATGAATACATATTATTATTATTCTTAGCACAAAAACACGAGGATAACATCGATACAATAAAATTGTTTTCTATTCAATAATAAAATGTGTTGAAACTGTAAAGTGCAGCGGAAAGCAAGCTTGCTAGAATGGTGGTGGCTTACCTCTGAGAAGAGATGTGATGTCTACGCTCATTCGCAAGAAGATGGTTACAATGAGGCTCTCCAAGCCTTTTTACAATAAACAGGAATGCCAAAACCTTAGACATCCAAAAACCTAACCCTAGGAGATGAAGCACCAAAAGTCATGTGGGCCCCGTTGGGGTAAGTTAGTACATCAACTTCCCAGGGTCATAACTTTTGCATACGATCTACACATATTTCTATTAGAATTTGATTAATTATATAGTTTGATTGTGGCAAGCCCTAAAAATGTTGTTTAGGGCCTCAAAACAGCCCCAGAAGTCAGGGACCCGAAAACTAGGAAAAAAAAACTGTCAAAATGAGTCAGTTGGAATAGGTGGGAGACCATCGCCATCCATTTGGATCATTGGAAGAACCAAATGACATTCAAAGTAGAATTTTCCAGATCATTGAAGTTTAGTAGAAGAGAGAAAAGTTGAATGAAGAATCGAAAGCCTATCAGAGCAAGGTCAAGGCAACATTTGACAAAAAGACCAAAAAAGGCAATTTTAAAGCAGGAGATCTTATGCTGAGGTGGGATGTTAGAAGAGAGGACAAATTCAAGCATGGTAAGTTTGACATTTTATGGTTTGGTCCTTTCAAAATAGCCAAGGTGTTGAATAACAATACTTTCCTCTTATATAATTTGGATGATATTGAAATCATTGGTGGCCCAATAAATGGGTGGCATTTGAAACACTACTTCTTTTAACAAGCCAGAATGTTTCAGTTTGTACATAGTTTTCAGTTTTAATTTGGTGTGTTTAAATAGATCAAATAAAGACTCCAAGCCCAATGGAGACACTAGTTCACATTTATCTCTTTCTTTTTATATTTCAGTATGCAAGATTGATCGGAAATAAAGCAGGGATTAGAGCAGTTGAAAAAACAGAAAAAGGGGTGGATATTAAAAAATGATAAAGTGGGAAAGGAAGGCATTGGTTTGCATAGTTCTTAATGTTTTATCATAAAAATTTATCCCTAGAAGGAGCCAATGTTATTCCTCAGACTTACTATAACTTATTACCCTTGATTTTTAACCTATGTTATCGATAAAAAATCATTCCTACCTTCTCAATTCCAAAAATACCCGCCTTATTATACCCTTGTTTGTATTAAGTTCTTTTTCCACTTATCTTTTTATTATTTTCGGTGCTTTTTTCTTTCCTTGGATTTATTTTCATATGATTTCAGTAAGATAGATTTGAATATTCATAAGGTTTGATTGTGTTTCATCAGACATTTTAGTCAAATTTTAAATTTTTCCTAAGCTCAAAAAAAGACAGAGTCGCTACAAGAATGTCACCATTCTTGTAGCGCCTAAACCCATCATTTTTGAACGTGTCTTAGTCCCAAAAATCGTGTTAATTGTCACAAGAGAATCCAAAATATCATGCAGAGAATTGTGCAACAACGTGACTATCGTCAAATGATATTTCAACACAAGGGATATCATTTAAAGAACACAAGTATGTACATGTTTAAGCATCCACTAAAGTTGGGTTTCGGGCCACAATTTGAATCATTTAAAGTGATGATTTAATTTTGAGAGGGAATTTTTATAACTAGATTGAGATCCTAACATCATTTTGCAACCGAGGAAACCTCTCTATATCACCTACCTTTGCAGGAAAGTTCTAAAATATATCAAACTGAAACCCTAGCGTCTGCAAGTTGACCGAGATCAAAGTCAGAGTAATGGCACCTAAGAAAACTGGTCTGGCTAATCCTTTGGAACCGATTGGAGGAAAATTTTTGGAAGCATATCCTGAGATCATGAAAAAGTTCATCAAGGCAGGTGGGAAGAGTATTAATCTATGTTACAAATAACTCGATTGGGTTGGCAGGTCACTTACCTGTGCACAGTAAGAGATGGTGGAAGAAAGGTGAGTTGTCTGCAGATTTGTACAAGCAATTTTTGCTACTAGAACATCATGATCTTGACTGGAGTCAAGGGATCCTGATAAATGGTTAAAGGAAGAATGGAGGGATATTTTGACATTAGTCCAGAGGTATATGATAGGCGAGGGACGAATTTCTAATGCTTATCATTTTATGCATCTAAATGGAGATACAGAGACGAGTCTACCTTTTTACCTATTAAAATGTTTGACCAAAATGTCTAAGAGAGTGCAGAATTGTCCTCAAACTTCCCATAAGATTTTATTTTATCAAGGTTTGATGAAAATGATGGATCTATATGCATTAAGGGACGTTCAAATGACCTGGAGGCAGTTATTGGTTTCTTTAGGGCTGGATGAACAAGATGCAAAACAAAACGAACCTGAGACTTCAATAAAAAAAGGAAACACTTCAAAAGTTTCTGCAAAATTAAAGGAAGTATCCCCTGTGGCTAGATGAACTAGATCAAGTAAGAGGAAATTTGAATTTCAACATGAAGAAGAAATCAAGCTAGAGCCCAAATCCTCTTCCACTAAACAATAATTTACATGTTTTGATAGGGTATATACTAGAAGGATGGCCAAACAAAAGATTGAATTGCAAGAAGTAAAATCTAAAATAGAAATCAATGATATACTTGTTGAAGAATATCCACAAGTGAAAAAGAGTAAAAGAGGTAAAGGAAAGTAACATGTAACCTGTATCATCAGACCCAAGACCAGACCAAAAAACAAGTTAAGTTTGAATTCAAAAGCAATGTTTAAACCATCTCTCAAAAAATACAATTTAATCATCATAGATGAGGATGTAATTGAGGAGATTCTCAAGAAGACTGCAAAGAGGAAGAAACAACTATCAAAACCTAACATAGAATCTTCTCACTCAGAAGAAGATCCTACATGTGTTCTAGAAATGAATGATCTACCAGAATTTGATATACAGGAAATACATAGTTCATCTAAATCTTGAGAAAATACGACATTTATGGTAGACGCAAATCAGAAACATGGGATTTATAAAAAAAGAAAAAGATCAAAAAGTTGCAGGCAGTCATCAAGAAATTCAAGCAAGAAAAACAATCCCTAGAGTTATGGAATACTAAATTGCAATATAGGGTTAAACAACTGAAAGAAAAAAACAAAGAGCAGCGAGAATTGTCCAAAAGGGCCAGGAAGATGAATATTAAGCTATATTGGAACAATGTAGTACTCAAAACTAAACTGAAGGCTCACTCCTCTTTTTCACAGTAAAATTTTCCAAGCTATGCCAACATGCAATTGTGTTTTTGTTAGCAGGGATGACAGTTTTAGATTTACCTACACTCAATGAATTGGAAATTTTGTTTCAACATCTAGAACGTTCATATTGTCTAAACTATTTAGTTTTAATCTAAAGTTTTGATAAAGGATATTGAACTACTACACTGGAGTGATATATGAAGTCGTTTTCAAAGAGACATCACACAGGTTGATTCCATTGCAATTGAAGGGTCAATTTTTGCAACACAGACAAAATTTTTGTTGATGGATTTATAAAGAAGTCCTCTTTTGGTGAAATATGGAAGCAGTTCAAGGTGAAAAGGACTTATCTTGAAAATACATTTTTGGTACAACCTTTTCATGCACATTTACTTTAAACAATTACAACAACCCCTATTTTTCAGGTCTAGAATATCTTCAAGGATATGATATAGCTTTAGAATCGAGTATTTTTATTAAAGAGTAAGTTCTTTGAATTGTAAAGCAATCAATGTAATATAATTCAATTCCTATATGTTAGCAAAGAATCAGGACTAAATCAGAATCTTATCTAATTTATAAGATCTATTGTAACCAACTCTGTGCATAAAAATAAGATTTGCTCACAGAGTTAGGGGTTCGAGTGGTGGAGAATAAAAATAATATGTCTCTGATTGTAATGCTTGGGACCTGTTACATTTTACACTTAATGGAAAAGGATAAATGAAGGGTAGAATGTCTCTTCTTGTCTTTTATTCTTTCTTGTCTTACTTAAATGCATGTGTATCTTTGCAAAGCATTTGATATATCTTGTTTATGTTTAAAAGCCAATGAATATTTTGTTGATTTCTTGCTCATTATGGGATTTGTATTTTAAGTACTTCATTATTGTTTTTGAATAGTATTTAGGATCAAGAATTTCCTCTGTGAGTTAACAAATTGGAAACTTGCAGTTTTCTTTCCTTTCATGTTAAAATTCCTTATCTAACTCATCGGATTGAATACCATTGACTAAGTAAGTGTGATTGGAACTTGTTTTTGTAATCAGAAATTGAAATTGCCTATTTCATTTACTACTTGACCTATAAACCAATCCTAAATCCTAAATAAACCTACAAACATGAGGCCATTGCAATAACTGAGGTGCCCTAGATTTTCCGTAGAAGTCAAGGACAAATTTAGGGATTAACAATTACAATCCCCTTCCCCTTAAAGGAACATCATCCTCGGTGTTCTTTGCATCTCAGCAACATCAATCATGTATTCTTCTTTTAGCTACTTGAGCAATGTTGTTCCTCTCTCTTGGTTTGGTCCTTTCCCAAACTCTTGGTATTTGTCACATGCCTACAATAATTTCAAACAACAAGCATATTAATCAAAATTTCACGAAAAACTAATTATTGTTGTTCAAAACTCAAGAGGAAATATGCATATTAGCACAATAATTATCTGTGCAATTTTATGGATCCACATCCAGTTGGGTATCTTACTAATTTTCCCACTGTTTCCTTGACATACCCATTGTGTGCATGATCCCAACCAATAATTTACAAGAATTTTCGAAGTCTCATCTTCCTTCTAGTCACTCACCCTCTAGGCCTAGGCTCAGGCTTCCCCTTCTCTGCTATACATACCCTTGGGCGATCCATCTTGCATTGACAAGTATTTCTCACACAAGAATAATATCAGAGACTTCATCGAGTCTTACAGTCGAGGCGTCCCTATGAATTTCTTTGTCAAGGTGTCCCTTTGGCCTGTGTTACCACAACACAACATATTCTACGACGATCATGGCTTATAACAGGGTTCTCATGTCACAAAAGTAGCCTTTTTTCATGCTTCCCAACTTGAAAACCATCATTTGTCCCTCTAAGACATATCTTTCATCTCATTTGTATCACATGCATACAATAACCATGAGATACTATCATTGATCTATCTAAATTTTCAAATCTGTTACCCACAGATTTCTAATTCCATATTTTAATTTTCAGATATGTTACATATAGGAACCAGATTTCACAAGCCCGAGACTTCTTTCCTTGAGAAGTTTGTCTCTTTTACATCCAACAGGTTTTGGTCCTCCTTATGGGTTCAAATAACTTCTATATCCAAGACCCTTTCTCTTGCAATTCATTCTTCACATAGACAAACAAATTGTTAGTTTTCATGCACATTACACTTTCATT